>JAUCBJ010002921.1:0-29148 GCA_032718475.1 Nemertoderma westbladi | reverse complement strand
AGATTTTGTGCTAAGGGGCCAAATACGTGATGTAATTACGTTTCTAGTAAATTAGCAGCCATCCCTCGTTATTAGCTTATTAGTAGTGTTTTTGTGTTAGTCGCAATGCTATGCGAACCAGTAAACTCATTGGCTCCTTTTATTCAGGTTTATTGCATTTATTATTGTGTACATAAGGCTACTGCTACTGGCCTCGCGCATTTACAGGGTATAGTATTACTAACCTACTGCTAAAAAAATAATGTTATTGAACTCAGAACTCAATCTGTTAAAATGTATATCGTCATTGAATTGTGTAAAGGTATGTTTTCATTTCGACGTTTTTCGGGACCATTACGAGTCAGAAAAGAATACAAAATAATAAATATGCTTTGATTCTATGTATTAATGATTTGAGTCTTAATACTTCTAAATTTTAAATAAATATTGATGATAAATAATTATAATGTCGCAAGGCAGTAAGTATTTTATGTATATTAATTTTTTTTATAATTCCACATTATTTCTAATTTTATTAGCTTTATAATAATAATTATTATTATTATTTTAAATGTTGAGACGAATAAATGAATTTTAAACGTCTTGTACGAAAACAAACCTTTACGTTTCCCACGGTAAATTAAAACTCGCGAAGTTACTGAATGAGTATGAGCTTCATGTATCGTAGGATATACTTACATGCCATAACCACATACAAACATATACATACAAACATAGACACGCGTTATCTTATGTTCCTAACATTTGGGGTAGTTTCATGATAATATTTGTTTCTTCGCTTTAAATTATTGTCTAGCCGGTATATTCGGTTTATTAGTTGAATCAAGGCAATCGGTCAACCTTTAACTAGTCAAGTTGCGGCTAGAAATATTTGGCGTTTTTTAATGATGAAGTAAGAATGCTCAGTTGTTTTGGTCACCCATTGATTGCGATGTTTTACAGTTTACTAAAAAAAAACGCTCAATTGTTAGTCAAACGCCTTTTAAGGAATTCAACTCTTAGTCTCAACTGACTTCAAATAAATTAGGCAATACAGTTTATTTGCTAAACCTCAAAATTACTTAAATACCAATCAACATTCAACCACAAACTATACAAAAAAGTAAAAAAGAGATCCTTAATCATTAGCTACTAAAAATATATGTATATACCGAAGTTTTTTTGTAAAAAAATTATGATAAATAAAACACAGGGGAAAAACAGATAAAGAAAAAAAAGTAAAACGGACAAGAAAAAGATTAAAAGGACGAAGTGGTTATTTCCAACCAAAATGTTATCACCAAACTACCCTAATATTGGTGCTTTTCATATCTTGCAAATATATTATAATGAACCATTTCGATGCATTTAAGTTTTAATTTTGCTGCTAATAAATAATTCAATTACGTCGAAATATGAGAGACGATGTGCTGCACCTGGCGGTAGATAATGTAGTTTTTTTCTTTCTATATTCGTATTTACTGCAGTTATTCCATTTCTGGCTGCTATACATTATTGAAGTGTTGCTATTTGATAATTTATAGAGATGATGACGGATATATTAAAAAACATCTCTCATCATGGTAATCTTTTTGATATTACTTGTGTTGTCCCGTGTTAATGAAGACAGGCGGGAGGGGGGGGGGGGGGGGGGGGGGTATTGATGCAAATCCCATATGGGCGAATCATCTATATTCAGACTTAATATTTAGGAAAGGAACAGATTACAGTGGCATGATATTTAATTAAATAAAAAATAGTTTTAAGATGTGTTCAATTAGTGTTCGTAATTTGCCGTTATTTGCGTCCATTCTCCCTTGGAAATTAATTAAGTTTGCCCGTGCGAGTGCCCCTTTATGCCCTCCTGGGTCATATGTGGTTATATAATTGGTTTGGCTTTGAATCTCATTTAAGTTACGGCAATCAATAAGTGTAAACCCATTAATTCACAGCCAGTTGCAAAGGTGTTAGCTGACCAATAAGATCAAAGGAATAATGCCCATCACATCAAAGATATATATTCCTTAATTTGAGATTGTAATCGTATTGCCGTCTATGTGGATGTTCCTTTAATTCTCGCACAAGGTGCGAGCTGATCAGGAAATTACTTTACCTAGCCTCTGGGTATCTATTGTAATCAAAACCCTATTTGTAATTTAACAGATGCACAAAGGTTGTAAACAAGTGCATTAGAAAGCCTTAATTGGATTTAGACACCGGCAATGAAATAAGCGACGCATGTAGATTTTTCCTACAAAATACTTGAATACTGCTGAAACGAAATCTGAAATTTAACTTTTTAATGAGGCATCATGATGACCTACTATAATTTATAGTTAGGTCATTGAGCCACTCATAAAAATGCAGGATTTACGGATAAAGGACGACGACTAATATTACGAGATAAATTGTGGTTGGTAAGTGTTTAAGCTCTATTTAGCTTAAATCTCACAATAATAACTTTCTTACACACCTGATAAAAACATCGTCCAAGTTGTTATGCTGCAGCCCGCTGTCACAGTTACGGGATATGAGAAAAGATAGGGGTGTGGCGGAATCCGAATTGAGAACATTGACCCTGGCTCCGCTACCGAGCAGCAAGCGGACAACACCGGGATTAATCTGTAATAGTTGCAGGGCAATTATCATACTAATTTCACAAAGACAATAAAAAGCAAAAATTTATATAATAGGGAAGAAAATAACATATCTCTCTAGCTATTTGTCAGAATGAAAATAACTAATTGGGAACATATGTGGTATTTAACTCTATTCATCTCTCTATTTAACTCTAGAACTTTAACGTTAGTAGTTGTTTGATTAATAAATACCCTGTTAACCTAAATATCACAGCAACTATATTTTACATTATCTGGGATAATAACCTGGACACGGAAGTATTTGTTAATAAATTATTCTAAGATCTCAAACAACTTCACTGTAATGTTTAAACTCTGGAATCACGATCCCAGCCAGTCGGTGTCTGCATTATATCATTAGTGATTGCGATTTCCCCAATGGAACACTAGTGCCTACAAAAAATACCTAGGTGACTGGTGACGAAGCTGGGTGTTCATACCCGCACAATGGGGTGTCTGGTGTTTCGTATCGGGGTATTACTGTTTGTTTACCCACCCAAAGGGGTGTCTGGTGTTTCGTACCGGGGTGTTACTGTCTACCCACCCAAAGGGGTGTCTGGTGTTTCGTACCGGGGTGTTACTGTCTACCCACCCAAAGGGGTGTCTGGTGTTTCGTATCGGGGTGTTACTATGTGTTTACCCACCCAAAGGGGTGTCTGGTGTTTCGTACCGGGGTGTTACTGTTTACCCACCCAAAGGGGTTTCTGGTGTTTCGTACCTGGGTGTTCCTGGACTGGAGAGCTAAATGCAGTGGATAGTTTCCCCTGTGGTCAGCGCGACTTGGATTAGCACCATGGAACATCAGGATCTGAAATACAAACAATAAACACTGATAAAGCAAATAATAGACACTGCGATACATATTATATTATAACAGGCACTACAATATAAGGCCTACATTACCCATTGTAGGCCTACCAAAAATAATAGACTAAAAAGAATAGAATAGAATTGAGTCTCCAAACTGTGGATAAGTAAGATATTAAAGATGATTTTATCCAATAAATTACTTTAATAGCAATCATATTAATTAGTATTAACGCTACACAACAACGTATACACCCACACGTACACACAACACTAGAGTATGGTCCAATAAATAATTTTTCCTCGAACCATAACTAAAACACAGACCTGCCGTGAAAAAAAATACATTTTTGGTTGCTAAAGAAGCTGAGATTTTTTTACTCGTGGACTTCACAAGATTTCAAGGATTTGCTTTATGTTTCTCTTCGTATAAATAATATATAGGTAGTCTTACATCTGCACTATGTTTATTTACAGAAGTAGTGCTGTAGTCTTATTAATCGTGTATTTTAATCTTCAAATTACAGTAAATACATCGGGACTGGGCTTAGCTTAGAATAATGGAATGGAAGAAAAACCGGAAGAAAATCTTATTGAAAAGTTTATTGTTTTGGTTAAACACCTCCACTGTAACCCGCTCCTTTCCCTTAATGTTTTCAATTAATTCAAATTACTATTTTTTAAACTAACCAAATACATATAATAGTTAGTTAGAAGTTGCTGTCAATTTGCGCCATTCACTCTTTTTTTTATAAATGATTATTTTTACAACCGATATATAATGTATGTCAGTAGCCGCCGACCTGCAGATTAGTTTACTAAATAAGGTGCCGCTGCCCCAAACGACCTGCGTATCGAGCTATTAGGACTAGCAGTATCCAGCTATTAGCACTAGCAGTATCTAGCTATTAGCACTAACAATATCCTTAACTTATTTACAAAGAACGCATTCTCCATTATGAATACCATTGGAATGGGGCACAAAGTCCATACCACAAACATGGGGTGCTCTTCTTTTGCTGACGACATACTACTGATGGGAGGATCCGCAGCTTTTATACAACACTTGGCTAATGTCATATGCGACGAGCTAATGAAAATCAATCTCTCAATTGACCCCAAAAAGATATTCTGGATTGCATGCCATGAACATAAATCCAAAAATATACCAAACTTCCTCGACATCAACAATGTCATATACAGCCAATCTAAACACATCACCTATCTTGGAGTTGCCATCAACAAGGAGCCATCCCACCTCTCGGACATCATTCAAACAATCAACAAATATCAAAGTCCATAGTAAAGGCTGGACAACGCGCCATTTCCCGTTGGAAATAGTCGCACTTCTCTGGAAAACTCTGGCTCTTCCGGCAATCATATATCGGATCGTGTATTCGATTGGAAGCTTTAGTGAAACTAAACTGGATCGCATCGAAACGGCGTATAGAGTCAGCCTTAGGAGTATTCTACACGTGGGATGCTACATCAGCAACGACACGCTTTATCATGCCATGGGTCTGGGGCCCTTAATTTTAGATGCATACAGGGAATGTACCAGCAAGCTGTTTCGTATCGCGCAGATACCGCACCCGAAACTCGCATGCTCCCTAAAAATAGCATTACTCAGGAATTACATTCGTGGGAACAAGTACAGTGGCCTTGGTCACCATTACGAGTCTGCTAGATCACACTACCGCCTACCGGAACTACCATACTGTTTCATCGAATCTCTACCAAGAGCATTCTATCTAGACTGGTGCACTTGACCCCATCCCGTCAAAGTATCCTGGATGCAAACTTCCTACACGAGTGCTACGGTACCTGGGGGCGTACATTCAGCCAAAAGCACAATACTATTTTAAACTACTTCTCAATAGAACCCAACTTTCCTCATTTCACGGCGAACTGACCCAGCCACTACCGCCTACACAGTTCACATTATAATCTGTTGTACATTACAAATATTCGACATGTGTTGGTTTCTTTTCGTGCCTTGTACATAACTATATTTACTCGATATTTTACACGATTTTATTCAGGTACTCGTTCAACCTTTTACTTGTGAAGTGCAATCTTATCATTTTAGTATAATATCATTTTATATGATTAATTAATAATAATGAACAATGAACGGGAAAGTTCTTCCCTTCGTTCCTGTCTATCCAGTAATGATAAAACATCATAAGATGTGTTAAACCAACTAATAATAATAATTGTTGTATTTATTTAGCGCACTATACATGATGATCTAGGCGGTAACACCCTGGTGTCTGTCTTACATAGACTATATCCGTGTCTCCTACCTGTACTACAATATGTCCTGGAATATAGTGTCGTTATTCAGGTACCTGGACCCCCCCCCCCCCCCAAATTTTTCTACAAATCTTAATGAGATAGCATGAAATTTGAAACAGAGATAGTTTCACCTCCCTCCTCCTTGCTGGGTGAGCTAGAATTTTTATTTTTGCTTTCATTCTTTAGCTACAAGCGTTTGAAAAAGATGTCTCCGTCGGTATTGCGCCAGTTACACCGCAGTTATTCTTCAACCCTATAGCGATTTGTTGATATTGACAGAAAGCTAGCCATGCAAGGATTCCAAATATGTATCACAATCTGAATTTCGTCGTAAAACAGCACAGATGTGGGCATTCTAAAGTTGCATGGTTTTCCACCTGCGCAAGGTTATTTTATTCTATTAAAAAATACACCATATTCTAGAACATGTTGTTTATCCCATACGTAGCTGGGCAACAATGCAATAACTTTGTAATCATACTATTGTGTAGCTATTCGTATATAAACAAAGTGTTCTAGAATATGTGTAACTGGCGCAATACCGACGGAGACACCTTTTCAAACGCTTGTACCTAAAGAATGAAAGCAAAAATAAAAATTATACGTGTACTATATCCGTGTCTCATACATGTACTATATCCGTGTCTCATACCTGTACTATATCCGTGTCTCCTACCTGTACTATATCCGTGTCTCCTACCTGTACTATATCCGTGTCTCCTACCTGTACTATATCCGTGTCTCCTACCTGTACTATATCCGTGTCTCCTACCTGTACTATATCCGTGTCTCCTACCTGTACTATATCCGTGTCTCCTACCTGTACTATATCCGTGTCTCCTACCTGTACTATATCCGTGTCTCATACATGTACTATATCCGTGTCTCCTACCTGTACTATATCCGTGTCTCCTACCTGTACTATATCCGTGTCTCCTACCTGTACTATATCCGTGTCTCCTACCTGTACTATATCCGTGTCTCCTACCTGTACTATATCCGTGTCTCCTACCTGTACTATATTCGTGTCTCCTACCTGTACTATATCCGTGTCTCCTACCTGTACTATATCCGTGTCTCCTACCTGCACTATATCCGTGTCTCCTACCAAGGCCGCTTCATTTAAGACTTGTGCGTATTGGTGGACGGGATCCAGATTTATTGTGGCTCCTTCGGAGCAAAGGAGATGCACAAGTTGTTTGTTGGATTGCTGAACGGCGCAGAACAGAGGGGTAACACCAATGGACATACGTTGTATAACACAATCTATATTGGCATTGTGCTGTGGAATTAAAAAGAATATTTAGAAAATCTTCAAAGAGACAATATTATATTATTCTTGTAATATGTTTGTAGAACAAAAAAAATTAAACACTTTTGGTTTCGCTGGTTCCGTGTTCCGTGTTCTTGAGCAGCTGGCTGTGGAAGTTCATAGCTAGCCACAGTAACCCACCATTATAGTCAGCAGGCCTATAATGTATTCTATCGCAAACACATCACTGTCTTTCCGGAACTTATATTGTTACTGTCACGTATAAAGAGTTCAATATAATCTGTCAGTATTGTTCAGAAATATAAAAAATTAGGAAGCCCGTGCCCGGGTGTTGAACCATTGTTATACCTACGTTTCGGTTTAACTTACTAATTAGGAAGCCCGTGTCCGGGTGTTGAACCATCGTTATACTTACGTTTCGGTTTAACTTACTAATTAGGAAGCCCGTGTCCGGGTGTTGAACCATCGTTATACTTACGTTTCGGCCTAACTTACTAATTAGGAAGCCCGTGTCCGGGTGTTGAACCATCGTTATACTTACGTTTCGGTTTAACTTACTAATTAGGAAGCCCGTGTCCGGGTGTTGAACCATCGTTGTACTTACGTTTCGGCCTAACTTACTAATTAGGAAGCCCGTGTCCGGGTGTTGAACCATCGTTATACTTACGTTTCGGCCTAACTTACTAATTAGGAAGCCCGTGTCCGGGTGTTGAACCATCGTTATACTTACGTTTCGGTTTAACTTACTAATTAGGAAGCCCGTGTCCGGGTGTTGAACCATCGTTATACTTACGTTTCGGTTTAACTTACTAATTAGGAAGCCCGTGTCCGGGTGTTGAACCATCGTTATACTTACGTTTCGGCCTAACTTACTAATTAGGAAGCCCGTGTCCGGGTGTTGAACCATCGTTATACTTACGTTTCGGCCTAACTTACTAATTAGGAAGCCCGTGTCCGGGTGTTGAACCATCGTTATAGTTACGTTTCGGTTTAACTTACTAATTAGGAAGCCCGTGTTCGGGTGTTGAACCATCGTTATACTTACGTTTCGGCCTAACTTACTAATTAGGAAGCCCGTGTCCGGGTGTTGAACCATCGTTATACTTACGTTTCGGCCTAACTTACTAATTAGGAAGCCCGTGTCCGGGTGTTGAACCATCGTTATACTTACGTTTCGGCCTAACTTACTAATTAGGAAGCCCGTGTCCGGGTGTTGAACCATCGTTATACTTACGTTTCGGCCTAACTTACTAATTAGGAAGCACGTGTCCGGGTGTTGAACCATCGGTATACTTACGTTTCGGTCTAACTTACTAATTAGGAAGCCCGTGTCCGGGTGTTGAACCATCGTTATACTTACGTTTCGGCCTAACTTACTAATTAGGAAGCCCGTGTCCGGGTGTTGAACCATCGTTATACTTACGTTTCGGCCTAACTTACTAATTAGGAAGCCCGTGTCCGGGTGTTGAACCATCGGTATACTTACGTTTCGGCCTAACTTACTAATTAGGAAGCCCGTGTCCGGGTGTTGAACCATCGTTATACTTACGTTTCGGCCTAACTTACTAATTAGGAAGCACGTGTCCGGGTGTTGAACCATCGTTATACTTACGTTTCGGCCTAACTTACTAATTAGGAAGCCCGTGTCCGGGTGTTGAACCATCGTTATACTTACGTTTCGGCCTAACTTACTAATTAGGAAGCCCGTGTCCGGGTGTTGAACCATCGGTATACTTACGTTTCGGCCTAACTTACTAATTAGGAAGCCCGTGTCCGGGTGTTGAACCATCGTTATACTTACGTTTCGGCCTAACTTACTAATTAGGAAGCCCGTGTCCGGGTGTTGAACCATCGTTATACTTACGTTTCGGCCTAAGTTACTAATTAGGAAGCCCGTGTCCGGGTGTTGAACCATCGTTATACTTACGTTTCGGCCTAACTTACTAATTAGGAAGCCAGTGTCCGGGTGTTGAACCATCGTTATACCTACGTTTCGGCCTAACTTACTAATTAGGAAGCCCGTGTCCGGGTGTTGAACCATCGTTATACTTACGTTTCGGCCTAACTTACTAATTAGGAAGCCCGTGTCCGGGTGTTGAACCATCGTTATACTTACGTTTCGGCCTAACTTACTAATTAGGAAGCCCGTGTCCGGGTGTTGAACCATCGTTATAGTTACGTTTCGGCCTAACTTACTAATTAGGAAGCCCGTGTCCGGGTGTTGAACCATCGTTATACTTACGTTTCGGCCTAACTTACTAATTAGGAAGCCCGTGTCCGGGTGTTGAACCATCGTTATACTTACGTTTCGGCCTAACTTACTAATTAGGAAGCCCGTGTCCGGGTGTTGAACCATCGTTATACTTACGTTTCGGCCTAACTTACTAATTATTTCTATTTTTTGAACAAAACAATATTTATATATTATTTATTACAGTTGCATTAACAGCTGTTAACTCCAATTCATTCTCAATTAGATCACTGCCTTACTATAGACACACGTTTAAACGGTACCACATTCTTGATAAGAGTGTTGCGAGGTAAGAATGCGAAAGGAGTGCAGATCCAAAGGAAGAAGTGCGAAATGATTAATATTGTAAGATAAGTTTAACTTGGAAGTCGTTGCTGATGTTTTCTAAAATATCAGCGGTATATCTACATTACATTACATAACTAGTCATGTGTTACTGTGAATAATTAAACCGTGCTAAGAAGCAGGATGAACTGGAGCTCAGACAATTAACCCCCTAGAAGCAGACAGAGGAACTGTAAAAGTCTGTCTGTATATAAAATTTATAATTAAGCAATGTTCGTATGGTACTTCTACAAAATTTCAGATGAATCTGTTGGTTGGTTCTATAATTACAGCTATTTTTACGTTTCTGTCGATTCGCCCCCTAGCGGCAGATTGAGTCTGATTGAGTCTCTATAGAAGTCTGTCTGTGTGTAGAATTATTTCTAAACTTTTGATAGACTACGTGTACACCAAGTTTGGTTCCATTTCATCCATGATTGACCGACTTATTAGCGTTCAAACATTCCTGCCACAAACCCAGCCAGCTAGTTAGCCAAAAACAAACAAACAAACAAACAAACTAATAATAGCTGCAGGAACCCGAGCAGAGCTCCAGTGATATAGTACTATCCCCCCCCCCCCCCCCCCCCACCACCCTTTCCCAGGAAACAGTAGATCCAGAAGAATGGATAATTACATTACTACTGTAGGACTCACTTCAATCAATATTCGTGCAAAATCGATGTTTCCATGAATAGCCGCTAGGTGGAGCGGGGAACAACCTTCGTCATTACAGGCGTTCTGATTGGCTCCGTGTTGAAGAAGCAGTCGAAAGCATTCAACGTTCGTTCGGTCAACCAGATGAATCTCGTAGCCCAATCCCGGGTAATATCTGTTGAAATGGGAGCGAATGGGTACGGCGGATGAACAAATCAGACATAAAATGGCAAAAAATATAATTAAAAAAATTTTATATTTTTAGTTGAGACTTTGTAGTTTAATAGGTTTATGACATTCGATGTCGTAGGGCGACCGTTCACCGAGACAGAGGGTGTAAAATATTCCATCAATGTTAAATTATCAATTAAGTGAAAGGAGCATGTTACAGTGGCACGATATTCTAACCAAAACAATAAACGATAATCAGTAGCACAGGTAAGTTATAATTTGGGGAGTAATCAGCTGTTATTTGCGACTATTTCCCCTGGAGAGTGATGAATTTTCATTGCGTCCAGAGTCACCCCCCCCCCCCCCAAATATGCGTTTCCAGGGTGTTTTCTTTCAACAGTTATTTGAATTTTGTGAAGCTCTATAATAAATTACCTGTTAGGTTCAGCTCCATGTTGTAGCAACAGCTCCGCGCAATCAACGTTACAATGTTCAACCGCTAGGTGGAGTGGGGTATTCTGAAAAACAAACTCCGAAGATTTGTATTGTATTGTTGTCGTGGTAACTGACTCTATATCGAGGTCCAGTCCTGCGTCCAATAAGTAAGCGATCGCTTCCAGACTACCGTATTTCGCACCAATGTGGAGCGGAGTTTGGGATAAGGAATCCTTGCAGTTAACATTCGCACCCAAAGTTAGCAAATAATTAACCAAATCCAACCTGAAAAATGAGATAAACAATAACCTACAAAATAAGGCCCGAATGGGACGAATATCCGATAAAAGTTCACATAACAGCTTACAGCACCGGTAACCTGCGCTATTGATTCTTGTTTATTATTTTGGTTAGAATAACGTACCACTGTAACCTGCTCCTTTCCCGTAATCGAACTTTACGAACCTTCATCCTGGAACCGGCTCTCACTCGCTCAATTTATCGATCGCACCTCGACTGTTATTCACGTATGTGTGTACATTATAACGAACCTGCCTATACATTGCTACAAACCACCTGGTTTCGAACATCATTGAACACAATATGTACCAGATGTTGTTCAGTACCGGTAGTGAAATCTTTTAAGTTACACTTTTGTGCCGATATGTACAGGACGAGCGAAATTAACTCGGCTTGTAATAGAGACGAGTTGCTGGAGTAATAACAGTACAGTACAGTAGTGACTTGTCGAGGATAGCGGGCAGGACTGACACCGGACGTGTAAGTTCGAGGGGGTGGGCGCGAAAACTCGCTGATTCAGTTTAGGTTTGCGGGGCACTGCGCATCAATGGCGTCGAGTTGACAGAGTACTGATTTGACTATATACTCAGCAGTTGCCGTCGGTTTCGATATTTTTCGTAGTTATGGCCTAACGCTGCTGCAGGACCTAATGATACGTTTTAGGGAACACATATTGTTAGATAACCATAATTATAGACAAACATTCACCTACTACCTGGTATTGCACAATTCTATTGCGTGCCACTAGATGGCGCCCCATATTTATAGCATGGTCTAAGAAACGACGAAGAAACGGGCAGGTTCGTTTCACGCAACCCTTGCAGCGTTTATAGTTCATGTACCGTACCTGTACCGTGTTAACCAGAGGCGTAGCGAGCCCTTCAGGCGCCCAGGGGAATGAAGCTGAGATACGGATACCCCTAACATTCAATAATTTAAACTTTTCATTTATGATGTTTTTTCTTAAATATTATATATCCTATTATACACAAGTTTGATATACAGAAAGTGCACTTATAATATATTGATTGGCGAGGGAAGAGAGAAGAGAAAAATTTTTCCACATTTTCGCTTATGACACATATCACAATCCCTGACTTTTCACTGATTTGTCAAATTTTTTACAAGAATTACCTGACATTTCAGCGCCCCTGGGTGAGTGCGCCCGGGGGAACATCCCCCCCCCTTCCCCCGCCCTCGCTACGCCTCTGATGTTAACTGACTCTTCGCCAAGCTTAGTTTAGCAGAATGCCAAACCAATAGCTAAAAAACATAACCAAAACAAGTGTTACATAGCCAATAACAATTCTACAATAAATATAAATTCCAAAATTAATGTACGGGTAGAACACAGTATTCTGAAGTGACCAATTTTGTCAGATTCGTAGCAATTGTATTTATTGTGTTCACCTGTTCGCAAAGACCGCCAAATGCAACGCAGTTAAACCCCTTTTATCCACAGAGTCATTAATATCAAAGTTCGTATTTTCAAAGAATTCTTTAATATCAGTTAAAAGTGATCCTTCCTTAATCATCTTCATTAATATTTCAGAAGCTGCAAAAATATATTAAAATAAATTGAAATGTTATTGCAATTGGAGGTACATTTGGGGGTCGAGGGGCAAACAAAATTTTATTGATGATGATCTGACCCCATAGGGTTTAGTGTAACATATTTTTCTCACACGAATAAATTGTATGTCGGACACAATCAGAGAATATAATCAATGTAAAAATAAATTTGGTTATTTTAGTATTGTTTAGAGTTTAACAAAGAGGGTTGGGTAATATTATATGTACGGCAGTGTAACTGATTGAATCGCCTCTTACATCCATGGCACATCCAACGACCCACCTCTTAGTATTACCTGTCCTGTTGGGGTAAGAGCAAGTTACCAGCCTTTAAACAAAACATTATATAAAAGTCTCAGTATCTACTTATAATATACATTATAATAATTTTAATAAGACATTGATTCACACTCTAAGAACGCAGAAGTAGTAGATATCCGGCAACTAGTCACAGACACCGACTTTGCGGATGACATCCGCCCTGCTCTCTAATACGCTAACAGATGAACATATTCTACTGAATAAAGTGGAGAGGGCTGCTAAGGAGGTTGGATTGCATATAAATGCTACCAAGACCGAATTCATGACCTTTAATGTTGATGGAAACTTGACAAACATTGATAATAATCAACTAAGGAAGGTCGACGACTTCCAGTACCTTGGATCATGGATAGAGACTAGCAAAAAGGACATAGAAGTTAGGAAAGCAAAGGCTTGGGTAGCTCTATCAAAAATGGATACCATCTGGAAATCAGATCTCTCCAGGCACCTGAAGACTAAGTTATTTCGAGCCACAGTGGAAAGTGTATTTTTATACGGGGGTGAGACCTGGACACTGACTAAATCACTTGAACAACGAATTGATGGTTGCTACACAAGACTACTAAGGGCAGCCCTAAACATCAGCTGGAGACAACACATGACAAACGCCGAGCTTTATGGTACAATACCACCTCTATCAACCACCCTCCGTGAACGCAGATTAAGATTCAGTGGGCACTGCTGGCGAAGTAAAGACGAGGTCATACCAGATCTACTTTTCTGGCAACCAACTCATGGAAAGCGTAGTCGTGGACGACCGGCCATAACATATATAGATCAACTTGAAAGGGATACTGAACTAGGGAGAAACGAAATTGCGACAACTATGGAGAATCGGGAAGCCTGGAAGGATCTCATTTCCACTGTCCGAGTTCGCTCGACCTAGTAGTAGTAGTGTACTTCCGTGGTTCTGTCCTAATTGCATGTAGGCCGTAATGATTTTATTGGATCGGTGATTCACTTGAATTCGTCGGATACCATATACTGTAATGTATAGTAACGGGCGGATCCGTAATTGGATCCGCGGATTCTAGGCGATCTAGTAGACGTGACCGGTTGATAAATACCTGTGTTTATAAATATTGATGTACAATGCCTACACGACGCTAAATACATAATGTACAGTAGTAATACAATACGTCGAAACTATTTGTATTACATCTCAAAACTTACCACAGGGATATTCCATTACTGAAACTGTCGGCTACATTCTGCAACCGCAGACTATAATAATGTATAACCAGAATCAGGCAACTGAACTTATTCTATCAAATATATCTAAAATAATTATTAATAATTGAGCGCAATATTTACAAAATATATTAATGAATTATTGCAGATTCCCCAATATAGCAAAATCATTTGTATGATAAAATCAACAATATGAGATAAGGGCAGGACTACAAACTGTAGTCCTGCTGTTAAATCTAAAGTCTGAATATGGCAGGTTTTTACCGTCACATTAAATCTAACAGGAAAAACAGTCTGACTGAAGAAACAGATTGCTACAATTATTATAGACACCCCAGGCCAGGACCAGCTGATTTGCCAGCTCAGACCATTCAGTTGTTGAGCCTTCGCGTGGCAAATGACAATATTGTTTGACAGGCATTATTTCACCAGCTACACCGAAGTTATTCTTCAACCTTATAGTGATTTGTTGGTTGGAACCGATGATAAGCTGAACATGCAAGGATTCCAAATACAGTTTGTAACACAGAATGATTTCTTTGATAAAAAGCTGAGATATGGGCGGGGGAATGATTAAGCATCTGCGTGAGACTATTATAATATTTATAATAGGAATGAAGGATTCCAACACTATTGGCAATAGTTGGACACGTCCAGCCAGCCAGGATACTTGGTTGGAACAGCTTTGGATGCTTGTAACAGGACAGAAGCTGAGTTGGATAATTATAGCTTCGTGTTATACGACAATGAGGGTGGTAGTCATGCCTCAGCTCTTACATCCAAGAGTCTACGCGGATTCGTGCTGGCGATGGTAAGACTTATGTGTTCCCGAGCTGATAGGAAACCTGGGATGAAAGTTCCGATGAATAGAGAACAACGCAAAGTGAACGAGATTATATCATCCGAAAGGGTGAAGTTAGCCGAATAGGCCGCATTGGCGCTAGGATGCTACCAAGGTCTATTAAATAACAGGTCATGCAGCCCGCAAGGTGTACTAAATAACAGGTCATGCAGCCCGCAAGGTGTACTAAATAACAGGTCATGCATCACGCAAGGTGTACTAAACAGGTCATGCAGCACGCAAGGTGTACTAAATAACAGGTCATGCAGCCCGCAAGGTGTACTAAATAACAGGTCATGCAGCACGCAAGGTGTACTAAATAACAGGTCATGCAGCACGCAAGGTGTACTAAATAACAGGTCATGCAGCACGCAAGGTATACTAAATAACAGGTCATGCAGCACGCAAGGTGTACTAAATAACAGGTCATGCAACACGCAAGGTGTACTAAATAACAGGTCATGCAGCAAGCGGATTCCTGAAATTAACGTGGGCCGATCGTTTACCTATTTATGACACTATTTTCATAATATTTTCTTAGAAACCTCTCTTATGCAACTTTGGTTAGGTGGATATGATAACTAGGGTTCATAGAAATGTAAAATAAAATGTCTTTCTGGAGTTTTTATCTTGTAGTTGCCAAGGTAACCGGGTGTAAAGTTCAAACTTTGCGCGCTTGTATTTCAAGTCGACAATGGATTCTTCCCTGGAGATTTAGTAGGTGAATAAAGGAAATAAAATTCTATCAAAATATTTTACATTTGAATTTGTTTACATTTCCGTTGCCATGAAAATAAGTATAATGAAAAATTAGAAAAAAATCGTCTACCAATTCTATAAAACACCATTTTATTCGGTTTGTAAGTCTAAATAATAAGTTAAAATTGCCAACATTTTATTTTATATTTCGTCAATTGTGAATCATAATTCTAAAAGTCAACATTTGCCAATAAACTAAACAGTCCAATCAGAGAGCAAGACCTGTGATAGCATGATTTTGACATTCCAGAATATTAAATTTCGGTTAGCAATTATTAGAAATAAAGGACAGCCACCAGGCATGTTTGTTTAAAATTATATAAGTAGTAAATAGTAGCCCAATTTCTATCTGGCGGTCATAATGGGAAATTATTGTAATTCCCGTCACCATGGAAACGGGATTGAAAAAAATTAAAAAAAAGTAAAATATGTTGATAGACTTTTATTCCCTTTACTCATATACCAAATCTCAAGAACAGAATCCCTTGTCGTCTTGAATTACAGGCGTTCGGAATTTGAACAGTCATAAATAGCTAAACGATCGGCCGGAATCCGCTCGCTGCATGACCTGTTATTTAGTACACCTTGGATGCTACCCACACGAGTTCGTATACAGATCTTGAATGATATCTATGTGAAGATGGAATCAGAGGAGTGACTTTACAGTGAAACTGAATCTGTAACTTTTATTTGCTTTACGATATTATGTTACTTAACAAAAAAACAAATATTTCAAATTGTTTTGTTTTGTTTCAGATACCTTTCAAGCGTTTTCTGTCTGAGTTCAGTGAGTACGCCAGTAAAGCCGTAAAAGTATGAATAGAAGTGAAAGTAAAGCCACTTGTCTCATGTGCTGGAAGACTTGTTAAGAAGTTTACTAAGGTGGTTCTCATAGTGTGCTCTTCTCCAACTACAGTCGCCCCAGTAGAGGAGGTGGCAATTTCTTCCACAATCTGCAAGCAGCTACTGATGGAGTGGATCAGCATGTTTTCTTAACTTTCCTGGGTGACTTTAATACAGGTCTACATCACTCATCTACCTCACTTGGTCTATATAGCAAGTGTTAACCGAAACTAAGTCCATCTTCAGGATTTTATCTCTGGAAATGAATTTTTTTCGGCTGGAACCCGGTTCAAGAAGTGAACTGGAAAGCTATGGACTCATAGTGGACCCCGTGGTCACAAGTCCCAGGGAGACCATATTCTGTTTCGTAGGAAATACAGGAGCCCTGTACATGTACTGTAGTGCATTTACACTTCGACCCTTCTCCAGTGATCACCGCCTTATTGTGGCCAAGGTAAGACTTAGTCTGCGTGCTAGCAGAACAACGAAATCTGCCTTGCCGCGGCATGACTTGTCCTCTCTGTTGCAACAGCCCAGTGTGAAATCCAACTTGAGCAACAGTATGATTCCATTGAATTGGCCATCCATTGAAAGTTACCGTACGATTATAGTCATTGTTCATTTCTACTTATACTGGCTGGCACTGCTTACTGCTAACACTGTATAATAAATTTACACACCCTATGTTGTAAAGTGGAATATTATCTTTAAAGATGGTAGTACAACACTCTCCTAAGCACCCCCGAAGTAAAGGGCAATTGCTAAAGAGCACCAGCAGCATTCCAATATGATCCCCATCGACAAAGAATCCGGGACGTGTAAACTGGACCCAGTCGATTTCGGGACGTGTAAACCGGACCCAGTCGATTCAGGGATGTGTAAACCGGAACCAGTTGATCCCGGGACGTGTAAACTGGACCTAGTCGACCCCGTGACGTGTAAACTGGACCCTGTCGATTCCAGGCCATGTAAACCTAACCCAGTCGATTTTGGGACGTGTAAACCGGACCCAGTCAACCCTGGGACGTGAAAACCGGACCCAGTTGACCCCAGGACGTGTAAACCAGACCCAGTCGACCCCAGGACGTGTAAACAGGACCCAGTCGATACCGGGACGTGTAAACCGGACTTAGTATATTTTGGGACGTGTAAACTGGACCCAGTTGATTCCGGGACGTGTAAACCGGACCTAGTCAACCACAGGACGTGTAAACTGGACCTAGTCGTCCCCGGGACGTTTAAACTGGACCCAGTTGACTCCAGAACGTGTAAACTGGACCCAGCCGATCCTGCTACAAGAAATCCGCATCAGCTCGACCCCGTGGTGAGTAAACCGGATCAACTTCACTCTGGGACCAGTAAACCGGACCGAGCCAACTCCGGGACGTGTAAACCGGGTCCTGTTGACTGTGGGTCGAGTAAACTGGACCCAGTCAATTCTACTATGAGAAATCTGCGCCAATTCGACTCTGTGGTGAATAATCTGGACCAAGTTGACTCTGGGATGAGTAAACCAGACCAACTTGACCCTGGGACCAGCAAACTGGACCCAGTGGACTCCGGGAAGATTAAATCGGGTCCTGTCGATTCTGGGTCGAGTAAACCGGACCCAGTCGATTCCAGTATGAGAAATCTGTGCTGATTTGTCTCCACGACGAGAAAACCGGACCAAATCGATTCCAGGACGACTAAACCGAAGCCAGTCGACTTCGAGACTACCAAACTGGACCCAGTCGATCCCTGGAGGGGGAAACCGGACCCTGTTGACTCAGGAATATGCAAACCAGACCCATTCGCTTCCAGGACGAAAAAACCGAGCCGACCCAACTCCATGGCACGTAAACTGGACCCAGTCGATTCCGGTATGAGAAAATCAAGTCGATTCGACTCTGTAAAGAGTAAACCGGTTCCAGTGTACTTTGGGTCCAGCTCTGGGACAAGTAAACCAGACCCGTTCGAATCCAGGACCCCATTGAACAAGGATAACCTGGGGTTTGTTATGAATTCTGTATTATATAATAATTATATTATATCTTTTAGTAACGCCTCTTTAACAATTCCCAATTTAGATAACCCAAATTTTGCTAAGTTACATACAACCCCGACAGTTACTTACTCAAACGAATATTTGACACAATTGTCTTTTAGTAATGCCCCTTTAACAATTGCCAACTTAGATAACCCACTATTTGATAAGTTACATACAACTCCTACAGTTACTTACTCAAACGCTAATAAAACTCATTACCCCCTTCCCACCCATTACTGTGTTGAACGCTAGTTATACTTCCAGTCCACCCTATACCCCACAACATCATCCTCTCAATACTTCTACACATAATGCCTCCATGCCCTATGCTGTTGTAGGGGCGACAGTGCATCCTAATGATCATCCACTCACTCCTACCATCAAAGTACACCAGAATAACTCCACTTCCGTAGCTACACTCCCAATGAGCCAGTCAACAACATTAAAATGGCATACTGCCACTGTTATCAGTCCCCCAGCAACAACCCTGCAATGTTCATCATCACCACCCACTTGTAGGCCACACACCAGAAGTCAAGGCCGGCTCTCCAAAGTGTTAAAGGTGCGGAATAAGACTATACATGCAATCTCCACAAGCCCCGCAAGAAACGCATTATGGCGTTCCACTCTACTCTGACTTTCCACTCCACTCTGACTATCTCAAAGAAACCAGTTAAATCCATGGATGTGTCACGTCCATCTCTGCAAGGAAACCAACCACCCACATATAACAACCGGGATAACAAACACCACACAATCAGTCTTTGGTTTTTCTGATGACACCATAGCACCTCCTATCCAACAAAACAACTACACTAGCCAGAACAAACCAAAAGAAACAATCACCGTCATGGACCTACAAGGAAATGGAAAATGGAAAATAAGAAATACCCACAAACATCAGAATCCAATTTCCAATTTGCAGCAACAGCACTAGCTTGGCAGTTAGGGGTGCTGACATCGAACTGTGAGGGCTTAATTTCGATTGCAACAATCAATCAACCAAACTGCAGATAGAGAAATCCCTGGTATTTCACCAATCAATACAATTGTTTCCCTAGAACCCTCTAGCACGGACCCAGATACTAGACAGGGCCCTTCACCAACTACCTCACCTTATTTCACCCTAGCCGAGCCCGAAATTAAGCCCTCACAGTTCGATGTCAGCACCCCTAACTGCCAAGCTAGTAACAGCAGCCTAAGCTTAAAATCACCAGTGAAATATTGTTGCATAGAAATTCCCAAATGACATGGGCCTCCTCCCCCCTTCTCCATGGTGAGCCAGGTTATTGAACTTTTGGAACCCAATTATTGAAACCCAATGGATAACTTTAACTCTGGTGTTTATCCAGACATTCACCCTAACACTGCCCAAGTTGTTTATCAGTGAGGAGGAACAATCTCAGCTGATCGTAAGACATCTCAAAGGCTTAAGCTCTGATCACAGCTTTTCTCCAGCAATTACAGATTCACTTCCTGAAGCACTCAAAACACTCAATCCCGGCCAGTGGATTAGTGATGACATCGTTGATGGTTTCCTTGGAATCCTGGAACGCCAGTCTGGACACACGGCATCAATACCAAGCCAACTCAGTTTTAAGCTTAGAACCGCAGGATGGGATTATCTCAGTGCCATTAAATATGTTGCAGAACGCTACTTCAGTCGGCACCAGGCTTCACCATCAACTATATTGTTCTTCCTGGAATGCACAGGGAACCAATTTATTCTGCATGTTGCAAATTCACAGTCCAAAACTGTACATGTCCTGGATTCGCTGGGCACCTCTATGCCAAGCAGAGTAACCTTCTCAATTATTGACATATTAAACAAAATAGACATACACAACCCCTGGCATAGTACTGATTTGGCTCCTAGCCCATGGACTGCTTCAACAAAAAACGATGCCTTCCCCAAACAGTCTAATGGATGGATACGATTGTGGGACCTTTCTCTGCTTATATGCACTTGCCACAGCTCAGGATCACGATCACATATCACATATTCATTATGACAGTAAATCATCCCACCAATGGCTTCGCAACTGCGTCGAAGCCATGAAAATTATTGACCACATAGATGTTGAAGCTAGTAATCTATCTTACAGCGCAGTAAGAAAATGTAATAAGAAACCAAAGATCCCTAAAGGAATAAGCAAAGCCCAGCAGCCCCAACAACATAAAATCGCTAAGCCTACCCAGAGTCTTTACCACCAATCAGTACCACTGAACTCCTTAACAGCAACCTTTAATCACTATTCAAATTCTGGTGATAAGGATATTCCAGACTTCATAGCCCGAGCAGAACAAGTCACTTCAGCAATTTCTTTTATTGATTTGCTCAAGTCAGAAAACTTTTTACGTAACCCAAAGGACATACTGGCCAAACAGTTGACAACATCCTTAGGTATGCCCAGATTACAATTCTTTCAAAATATTTTGTTTAATGAAATACAAGCAATACTCTTCAGTGACACAACCAGAGCAAAACTAACATTAATTAACCGTAGATCAATTGATGAACTGGCTATTGATGTAACTGAATTCGCCCTAGTCCTGGAATCGAAGGCAATTTCCCCCAGTTTTAGGAAAATGGTTAACATATCATATGTTGACGCTTTGGGCTTTCTTGACCTCATCGATAAACTGGCTAACATACAAATTGAACTTAAGTCAGTACAAACAAATTATGAAGCTGTAACATCAAGAGTTGCTAATCTGGAGGAAATCATTAAGACTATTGATAAGCGTAGCCCAAACCTAGCACATGCCAACCCAACCCAGGGGTCACATAACAAAATCCAGCAGAAAGTTAAAGACCCTAACCATAAACAGGAAGATAATGCGACTACCCTTAAGAAAAGTAGCTTTCCTCATTGGAGGAAGGGGAAAAAGGTTAAACAGCCTGCCAATAAGCCTAAATGTAAAGTATTAAAGGTATCCCTGGAAAACAGCAACACCTCACCTAGCAAGGACAATGAAAACACAACAATCAGTGATACTAATGCTACTGACAATCGATCCGAGCCAGAGCTGATGATATTGGATACAATATCTACAACATATAATTGCCTTAGTAACAGCGACAGGAGTGTGGGACCCCTAGATGTTTCTGGTGTGGTTGAACATGAAATCATTTCAATCACTGCACCAGGATCTATTGATGAAGTAATCAACAGCAAACACATCTGGAAAGAACCAAGAAAAACTAAAAAAGCCACAACCTCGAAAGAAAATGTTACTGCTATTGAAACCTCCAACACCTTCAGCGAACTGGATTACTTATCTAAACTATCTAACCAACTCTCTGAACAGAACAATTTACTTCTGAGACTCATAGACGAAAGAACACCACACTGCCATCATTATAGTAATGCAGGTGATCTGAATAAAGAAGACATCAGCACAAAAATTGTTGTAATTTCAGGCCTTCCAGCTAATACCAGTTCAACTTCCCTGTCTCAATTCTGTTACAGACAAACAGGTTCAAGGCCGATAAATATTTGGATTAAGGGGAACAGAGGCGAATGTAAACAAGCTAAATTAACCATCCCAGCAGAATTATTGAACACCTTCCTAAACCAATCCATCTGGCCTGGTGACAATATCCATATCAATGAACAGAGAACCGGAGACCACAGAGACGCTCGATATGACTATCACTCAAACCCCCAACCACTACCCTCTCGAACAAAATATCACAATCACCACCATCAACAGTACAGAGCCAAAGAGCACTAGAAACCACTAGAACCCAACCACTAGAAAAGCTAACACAAACAGCACCCCTCTATGACCATAGTCGTGATTACAACAGATTTCGTGACAAATCTCATGATAGATGGATGCAGACGCATCAATACAGGACTAACATGAATCAGTACCACACCAAGTCTCATGATATCAGCACAATACCTAGGTCTAGAGGACATCGAATAGAATCTACAACAGGCCAGCAAACTCCAGGTTGGCAAAGAGACATACAAAGTAATAGATATGCTAATGGAGGCAGGACTATGGATAGGAATCCCTTTTAAAGTAACCAATCTCTACAAGCTGCCAAAACAAATTCATCCACTACATAAAGGCTCCTACCCCAAGACTGCTAAACCTAGAACAGGGAAACACAGTATGAACACAAATAAGAGAAAATTAAACATTACCTCATTCAACTGCCAGTGTTTCATACGAAATAACCTATATATACATAAGGTAATGGATGACTTAATCCTGACATCCTTGCAATACAGGAGACTTGGCTGGGGCCTAGGAAAGCAGAATTTCATTTAAAGAATACCTCTTGCTTTGCACAACACGACTGCATCTATACAGTCGCAACAGAGATGATAAACCATAGGACAGCCTTTGGTGGGGAGGGTGGAACAGCTTATTAGAAAAGAATTACAACCATACTGCACAGAGATAGATACAAAATCAGATCATATGCTTGCTATAAATGTGACGAATCATCCAACTATAGTAAATATGGCAGTGATAGCGGTTTATATGCCTTCAAATTGTAAGAGACCTGGAGATGTTCATAAAGTCACTGAAAGCTGTGGAAGACTGAGAACTTTGATACAGGAGGCCTCTCAGAATGGCCTAAAGGTAATGATTATTGGGGTTATAAATGGTAGCCTTGGCTCCACTAATAGCCACCGACAAAGTAAATTATCTCAATTTGGGAAGTTATTTAATGATTATATTACACATGACTTTGGACTAGATATCACCGACCTCTCAGAAATTGCTTCCAGCCCTCTTATAACCTACCGCAATAAGACAAAGGATGGTCGAATTATACACTCATCTTACATTGATCACATTCTAACAAGCTAAGACCTATCAAATTGTGTGAAATCATGTATTGTACTTAATGATGACCCCTGCAATCTAGCTGATCATACACCTGTATCCGCAATGCTGTTCTATGATAAAGACTTTAATTGTTGCTTGAAACGATACAAGCAGAAGGCCGAATTTTTTAATTTCAATAAAGCAACAACAGTCCAAGTTAATCAATATAATGATGAAATTGAATCCTACCTTACCCCTCAATTCAACACCATGTACAGTGAGTCAAATTACTAAATAGATCCAGAATGCGCTAAAATATCCCTGAACATAGTCTCACAGACAATACTCCGTGCTGCAAGAAATCACATCCAACGTACATACTTAAAACGAAGGACCAAACAGAACTACAGTGCTATTGCTCGCAAGGGTAAAATCCAACAAGGAAACAAAATTGGTCTCCTTAAGGAGGACAGAGGACATGGAAAAGGCCAAGCTTGCATGGGAGAATGATGGAGGTATCATTAATTATGAGAATGAATCCTACATGTATTACCATAATACTTGTCGCTGCTACAGCACAGCACTATCATACGTCCAGAAGAGACAATATGAACAACACATAACAGAGATGGCTGAATACTGCAAAGGTAACGACAATCGATTCTGGAGGTGTATAAAATCTGCTCACCGACATATTGATCCTTCTGAAGAAGCAACAGATAATCTAATCAACTACTACCATGATCACTTCAAATTACCTATGACATGTAAAGAACAACAACACAATGCAAAGCATCTACCACCCAATGAATTAGTACCCCTGATAAACCCTACGGAAATTGCAGAGGCAATTCGGTCACTTAACAGCAATAAAGCCTCTGATGTTTTCAACCTGAAGGCAGAGCACCTGTGATTTGGTTTATGTGATGGTCTTCTTCGTTTCCTATCTCATATGTTCAACACCATGAGAGTTACTGGATCATGTCCAAACAAATTAGGAGAGTCACTACTGATACCAGTCCACAAAGGGAAAACACTAAATAAGACCCCTGCAAAAAACTATCGAGGGATAACACTAATAGCTATTATCGCATAACTCTGGGAGACTACAGTACTAAAAGAGCTTATAATATACAGTTAAAAACAAATGACCTACAACTGGGTTTTAAACCACCAATAAGCACTGAAATCACTTACTTGACCGTTACCAATATTATCTCCTACTTCAACAAGCAACACTCAGAAACACATATCCTTTCCTTGGACTTGTTATCAGTCTTCGACAGGGTAGACTATACAAAGCTGCTTCCTCAGGAAACAAATAAATCGACTCCAGGATGTCTCCATGAGCCCACTAAACTTATACATATATTATTTCACACATTGCATTCTTAACTCCACTGAGGGAACCCACAGCAATAGGCATTCATTCAGTCTTGCTTGACTTCTATGGTGCTACCTAATTAATTCCCATGATCTGCAGTATTAAGTTCATATTGTAACAATCAAATCTAACTATATTACAATAACTTTACAACATAAACCTAAAATTTATTTACAATCCTTGCGCTAGACCTTTTACTTATTCCGTTTTTATGTATGTATAGTATAATATTTGTCAGACCTTTTATTAAGTATCATGACCGCCGTTAATTTTAAATTACATTGCAATGTGCCGTTTTCTATAAATAATATATTATCATAATATTTTGAATATTGTTAATATAGCCGCTGGGGGCGCTAGCCCAGATGTTCAATTAAAAAAAAATGAGGTTGGGAGATTCTCGCCTCTGAAACAGCAGATCACTGCGAGGGCTATACTGCCTTCACAGAAGCAGTTATGTTAGCAACTCGAAACAGGAAAAACGTGGTCATGGACTGACCACAGAATTCATAAGTTCCGAAATAACCTCTCTAAGGCGCGGAATGAGTCCAACTGGCTCAGGCACACGAGGACAGCCAAGGATGCAGTTAAGGCTGCATCTAGGTCCCTTAACAGGCAGTATGGTCTGATAATCTGAAGGAGCTTATCAATAAGTAGGTTGATGCCATTAACAATGCCTATGATAGCAGGCAATCAGCCCAGGCGTGGCAATCAATAAACCAGCTCACTATGAGGAAAAGTCAACTAACCACCAAGTTTAAGGCTGAATCTCCAGCTGAACGCCTCAATGGTTGGAATGCCCACTTTGAGAAGCTTTTAAACAATGACAGGGTAATGCCTGATATGATAACTTTGAGGTACAGTACATCGTGTATCTGAGTCGGTGCTCACAGATACCCCCATTGTTCTCCCATTGTGCTCCCTGGGGTCTTTAAAATTTACTCAGTCTCACGACCAAGTATGTTCAGCATACTTGCAGCATATGTGATTCCTGAGGAAATTATTGCAGCTATCGGATCACTGTAGGATGGTTCCACCACATTTGTGTCTAATGCTGACGGTGATACAGATCTATTCGATCTATCAGGGTGACACACTTGCACCATTCTTATTCGAAATTGTGGGTGATTATATTTTACGCATGTTCTTAGACCATCTTAATAATGATGGAGTGATGGTAACACCCCCTAGTGGCACAATAAGTACAGGAAATCCAGCAAAGTACCTTACTGCTCTAGACTTTGCTGATGACTTGACTTAGGGGTACTGTCAGAATCACTAGAGGGAGCCCAAAGGCTCCTCTGCTCATTGGAGCAGGTTGCTTCTAGTGTTGGACCTTTTGTAAACTCCAAGAAGACCACAATGTTGACAGTAAACCTTGACAGCCCTAAAGAAATGTCTGATCGTAAGGGCATAAGCTCCCTCCAGGGCATGTGGATGACTTCTGCTACTTGGGATCATGGATCAAGTGAAGACCTTCGAATACGTAAGGGGAAGGCATGGGCAGCATTGAATAGTCTGCTCAGGATTTGATAGTCCCATATAATAAAACGGAACCTCAAGGTTCGTTTATTTAGGGCAGCAGTAGTACCAGTACTCTTATATGGGAGTCCATGCTGGGCTCTAACCACTTGGCAGTGAATATGGGTTCGATTATGGAAATTAATAATATTGGAAACTCTCGTGGGCAGCAAACCGAAGACAACTAGCAGGTTTGTAGATCGTTCCCTTTCTCCCCGTAATAAGAAACAAAGTTGTAAGGTTTTTTCATAAACTTATAATTTATTCGTACCATTAACACCCAGGTTTATAAAACCAGTTGTACTATCCCCACTTAACTCTCGGGTTTATTAAACGAATTGTACTTTATACCCCCTCCAACGCTTGGGTTAGTAAAACTAGTTGTACTTTATAACCCCACTAACTCTCGGTTTTATAAAACGAGTTGTACTTTATAACCCCCTGACTCTCGGGTTTATAAAGCGAATTGTATTTTATATCCCTCTAACTCCTGGGTTTATAAAACAAGTTGTATTTTATATCCCTCTAACTCCTGGGTTTATAAAACAAGTTTTATTTTATATCCCTCTAAATCTCGGGTTTATAAAACGAGTTAGAGGGATATAAAACATAACTCGAAGCAGCTTGGTATAATGGTGACATTCCTGAGCTTCCAATCAGGAGGCATTGGTTCGATCCCTAGATGGGGCAGCACTGTTTGGGCACAATGCTTTAAATGCTGCAGCCTAGCCCAACACTGGCTTTCATCCTTAACTGGTCGATAAATGGTAACCAAGGCAACTTGGGAAACAGAGTGAAAGGGTTTACTGTGGAAGATCACCCATGGTGGTGAACAGGCATTCCTTGGCTTAACGAGCCTAAAAAGATTGCCCATTCATTCAATATAAAACGAGTTGTACTTTATATCCCCACTAACTCTCCGGTTTATAAAACGAGTTGTATTTTATATCCCACTAACTCTAGGCTTTATAAAACGAGTTGTACTTTATATCCCCACTAACTCTTGGGTTCATAAAACGAGTTGTATTTTATATCCCACTAACCTTAGGGTTTAAAAAAATGAGTTGTACTTTATATCCCCACTAACTCTCCGGTTTATAAAACGAGTTGTACTTTATATCCCCACTAACTCTAGGGTTTATAAAACGAGTTGTATTTTATATCCCACTAACCTTAGGGTTTAAAAAAGCGAGTTGTACTTTATATCCTCACTAACTCTCGGGGTTATAAAACGAATTGTATTTTATATCGCAGCTAACTCTCGGGTTTATAAAACGAGTTGTACTTTATATCCCCACTAACTCTCGGGGTTATAAAACGAATTGTATTTTATTTCGCAGCTAACTCTCGGGTTTATAAAACGAGTTGTACTTTATATCCCCACTAACTCTCGGGGTTATAAAACGAATTGTATTTTATATCGCAGCTAACTCTCAGGTTTATAAAACGAGTTGTACTTTATATCCCCACTAACTCAGGGTTTATAAAACGAGTTGTACTTTATATCCCCAATAACTCTCGGATTTATAAAACGAGTTGTACTTTATATCCCCACTAACTCTTGGGTTCATAAAACGAGTTGTACTTTATATCCCCACTAACTCTCGGGTTTATAAAACGAATTGTATTTTATATCGCAGCTAACTCAGGGTTCATAAAACGAATTGTACTTTATATCCCCACTAACTCTCGGGTTTATAAAACGAATTGTATTTTATATCGCAGCTAACTCTAGGGTTTATAAAACGAGTTGTACTTTATATCCCCACTAACTCTCGGGGTTATAAAACGAATTGTATTTTATATCGCAGCTAACTCTAGGGTTTATAAAACGAATTGTACTTTATATCCCCACTAACTCTCGGGTTTATAAAACGAGTTGTACTTTATATCCCACTAACTCTAGGGTTTATAAAACGAGTTGTACTTTATATCCCCAATAACTCTCGGATTTATAAAACGAGTTGTACTTTATATCCCCACTAACTCTCGGGGTTATAAAACGAATTGTATTTTATATCGCAGCTAACTCTAGGGCTTATAAAACGAGTTGTACTTTATATCCCCAATAACTCTCGGATTTATAAAACGAGTTGTACTTTATATCCCCAATAACTCTCGGATTTATAAAACCAGTTGTACTTTATATCCCCACTAACTCTCGGGTTTATAAAACGAGTTGTACTTTATATCCCCACTAACTCTTGGGTTCATAAAACGAGTTGTACTTTATATCCCCACTAACTCAGGGTTTATAAAACGAGTTGTACTTTATATCCCCACTAACTCTCGGGTTCATAAAACGAGTTGTCCTTTATATCCCCACTAACTCTCGGATTTATAAAACGAGTTGTACTTTATGTCCCCACTAACTTTTGGTTTCATAAAACAAGTTGTACTTTATATCCCCACTAACTCAGGGTTTATAAAACGAGTTGCATTTTATATCCCACTAACTCAGGGTTTATAAAACGAGTTGTACTTTATATCCCCACTAACTCTAGGGTTTATAACTTAAATAAATTCAGATTTAGGTTTATAAATTCAGAAGTGCCGAAATGACCTCTACAAGGCGCAGAAAGAGTCCCGACTCAAACAGACTACAGCGGCCAAGAATGCAGTTAAGGCTGCATCTAGGTCCCTGAACAGGCAGTACTCTATTAATTTACAGGAGCTAATAAACCAACAGGTTGATGCCATCAATGATGCTGACGACAGCAGGCAATCATCCAAGGCATGGAGATCGATCAACTTGCTTC
>JAUCBJ010002919.1:0-119043 GCA_032718475.1 Nemertoderma westbladi | reverse complement strand
TATTTTTTGGAATTCAATTTCATTGATTCTTTATTTGATTATGGGTTTATTTATGCTTGGTTCAATTGACGTTTGGTTCAATTGACGTTTGGTTCAACTGACGTTTTGTTCAATTGCCACTTGGTTCAACTGACACTTGGTTCAATTGACGCTTGGTTCAATTGACTCTTGGTTCAATTGACGCTGGTTTAATTGACGCTGGGTCAATTGACGCATGGTTCAATTGACGTGTTTCAATTGACGTTGGTTCAATTTACATGGAACCAAAATTAGTAGCTACAGTGTATAATTAACCATTGTGGCCGTGATGGTTCATGTGTTAATGTACACTACCCTTTCATTGTAGCGAGTGGTTAAAGACGGCCAAGTACGGTAGGGTTGAGCACAGTGGCAGCATATGGGAGGGCGTGAGGAGGTAAATTGCGGACATACAATACAGGTAGCAGGTAGTATTTCCAGGTCTATCTTTTACCTGAGCCGCTGGCTGAATGGTTAGAGCGTCAGACTTCCAACTCGGAGGTCACCAGTTCGATCCGACCTGGACGTCATTGCCGACTTTGCAAAAGCTGTGCCCAACAAAAAGTTATAATAATATGTAACCACTCATTCACCCATAAAACCAATAATAAACTATAAGACATATTTCATGTCACCCAGAACCAGAACAATATTCCCAACGCAGGGAACTGGTACTGATTTAGCGAACATTAAAGAATGCAAGGTAGTACTGAGCTCATGCAAGTCTATTTAAACTTGGTACCTTTGTACGACTTAGATTAACTCTATGACGTTAGCCTCATCAAAGCTGTGTTAAATCAAAATTATTACATTAGATATTGGTCTAAAATATACAAAATATCCATTAAACTATCCAGTGTCATTCCTATCCTATAGAGTAATGTGACGCTAACATGGGAGCGGATGGGAAATCATTCCTATCCTATAGAGTAATGTGACGCTAACATGGGAGCGGATGGGAAATCAGTGGCGGAGAATACTTCGATGCTAGATAAATTTATTGATTATTTATGGATGATTATATATTGATTAATTATTTTATTGATTAAATAAAATGAAATGAAATATGCTATTTATTTTGCTGAATCCATGCGGTTAATTATGACGCCGATCATATTAGGGGTGATATGATATAAAGGAAAAAAAGTGGTCAAATAAGATGAAAAATTTCCATAATATTTCCATGATTTCCAGAGATAGAAAAAAAAGTTCCATGATAGAACACGCGGGGGTTGGGGCTGTGGGTTTGTGTTCCATGCAATCAAATTTCATCCCTGCCCAGGGGAAAATAAATTCAACGCGCCATCTTGAGGAAAGTGCGGCTAATTTGATATTGCTGACTGTTATATTGAGTAAAGCATGGAGCTTCTCCCCCCATAGCAGACTAGGTCTTCCTTTTAACATGGTTTGAAAGGAGACGGTTCGATGTTCGGCAGTTTCTTGCCATCTCGTATGCGTTTGCTCATATTGCCATGCGCTTTATAAGTCAGTAAGTGCTAGCCAGATTTATTAGAGGGGGGGGGGGGGGGGGGGGGGGGGGGGGGGGGACCGAATTTAGATGTAAAGGCCTGACCTCTGATGAACATACAGTAGGTAGATCCTACCTCGGCGGAGTTAGATCCCACTTACAGAAATATATTCATGTTTATAGCTGTAAAGGCAATACCTATGTAACACCACACTATAGATGCAAAGCGAACTTCGATAATATTCGAACTTGTGCAGGGACCTGTATAATAAACGTTATGAATTAAATAGTGACCGAGATGACATGAAAAAAATCAATTTTAATCCATGATATTTCCATGATATTTCATTCCATGATATTTCCATTTTTAGTGAATAATAAAGTTTCCCAAAACCCAATATAATATGATATGATATATATTCTGAAATTCAGAATAAATAAAATACAGTATATTCTAAAATTCAGAATAAAAAATATATATTCTGAAATCAGTATGAATTGAATTCAGGGTCATGATAGATTCTAAATCAAAATTTAATGGAGATTTAATTGTTTTATAGCTATTTCAATAGAGGTGTGTTTAGCTAGCAATACAACTTGTTCCACGGCGACATGGATTAAAGCAAGTGACATAATAGGCAGGATAGGACCAGATATATGGTCAAGTTCAACTTATCTGAAAGCCTTGTTGAGTGTTTTATATAGAATGTTACATAAATTTATGTAATTCTAATAAGTTTATATATAAAAATATATACGGTACATGTTTATAGTTTAAATTAAATTCGAATACTACTAAATAAGACGAACTAAAAAGTACGCCAAAAAGGATGTTAAAAGGATGCAAATAAAGGACAATCGATAACAATCCTTTTACAATTTTAACAAACTACAACCATTGTAGGGAGAATTGTGAGTTAGCTTACTGGAAATATAATAGTAACAATATCATTTTGAGTTAACTTACCTGAAATATAATAGTAACAATATCATTCCCAATATGACGTTTTCTAAGTAATTGTTGTTTGTTATTTCGCGTAAAGGGTAGTAACGTAGAAACATGGAACATAATCTGATACTGCCTGTAAGTCGCGTATATTGAATATTGGCCCGTTGCATCCTGTTTTGTATCCAATTGGCCGGTAAATTTGTCAAATCCTTTCAATTTCACCTGAGATTAAATAAATTCCGTGTAAAAAGTTATTTTGTAAGTTCGCGTCGGGTCTATAATACTATTGATGACGTTATTCGATAATTCTACAACCCGATTGTTACGCACTTAAACACAATTTTTGGCAAACGATAGCCCAACACTGAACAGCTATATTTATATTCCTGACCACTACATGTCGCATGTCCAGATAAAGATCCCATCAAAAGGTTGGGAGCCATTGGGAACTGATAAGGTTGTTTCGGTCCCAACTACTACTACTATAATCGGCCTGTTGCATTGAAACTGGCAAGCCCAATGCAAAATGTTATAAATGTTATTAATTAAGAATTCTATGCAGGTTTATAAACAAAGTTGAACCGCCACAACTCCCTATCCCACATGACTTTCGCGAGATTAACTGCATCTTCAACGTCAGTGTCCTTAAGAAGGCGTCATGGAAAGTCATGGGCTGTCCACTACGCTTATTCACTCCATGGGGCTGCCAAAGCACAAGATTATGCACAGGCTGGTCCTCACGGCGAATGCAATGTCCAGCAAAGCGGAGGCGGCTTTGTTCTAGTGTCAAGCTTGGGGGAACCAATGAGACACCTCCAATGTTATATAGTGTCTGGTTGGAGATGTGTGCATTGTACTTGACACAATGAACCCAGCGTAGCATTCTTGTGAATGTGCCATCCAGAGATTTGGTGTCCTCAGCACTGGAACTACTGCTGCTCTATAAATAATCGGACCTTAAGTGCCCGATGAATGCTGTGTGACTTCCAAATTCTGGAAAGAACTTACGTATTCAAAGACTTCCGGATCCATGATCCCTGGTGACAGAAGTCGCCCACATACTCAAGCATACCATCCTTTGAGCTTATGCTCATCCGATCAGAGACTTGCTGAGGACTTTCAAAGTTAACTGTCAAAAGTTGGGTCTTTCTGGAGTTAATAAAAAGACCAACACTAGAAGCAGCCTGTTCTAATGAGCTGAGGAGCCGTTGGGCTCCCTCTTGATTCTTAGAGTACTCCTAAGTCATTAGCAAAGTCTAGATCAGTTAGGTACTTGGCATGATTTCCTCGACTACTGGAGCCAGAGGTGGAGTTACCATCACCCCATCATCACTAGAGACGGCGTCAAGACGCCGTTAAGCAAGTCGGAAGTCATCAATCAAATGTAAATTCCATCAACAAGCTGTCATTGGTGTTATTTTACCATTGCGCCTATGGCGTTTTTTCGTTTATGTCTATTTTTCGAGCCCACGGCTCATGGACGAAATAGCGGAACACACCAGGGACCTTAGAATCGCGGTATCTAGCCGCTGTGAAAATTTCATCAAAATCGTTCGAATAGTTTTGGCTGTAGATCAGTCAGTCAGTCAGTCAGCCAGCCAGCCAGTCAGTCAGCCAGTCAATCAATCAGCCAACAATTCTTACAGTAATCAAGTCCTACGACTTGCTAATTATGATGATCTATCTCCCGCTAGGGGGCGAATTGACAGATAACGATTATGGTAACTGGTAACGATTATAGAAAACTCAAATATAACATTAAAGATAATATTTGGTAATTTTGAATGTGCCCCCTGGTGCACGAAAAAAAACAAGTAGAGCAAATATGAATGAAAAATAACCACACAATCAAATTGATTTATTTAAATTAATTGATTTAAATATTTATTTTTTGGGATGTTGAATGTTGATCACGAATACGACATTGGAATAATTCGTACCTTGTTGATTAGGGCATTTTTGGATATATGTCAATGCGCGGCACGAAAAATACAAGTAGCACAAATTGGATAATCAAAAATCATTAACAAATCAACTGATTTTAAGACATTATGGGTTTTCTGGGACGCTGATCACGAATATGACACTGAAAAATATCGTATTATCCAACCAAATTAGATTTTTGCCGTTTGAAATTGTATGCTACTTGTATTTTTCGTAACACCAGACAAGCACCAAAAATAACAGTTGCGTTACGAATGATTTTAACGAGTTTCATCGTGATCAGCGACCTTGAAAACCCATATGACCTACTAAAAATATAATTTTAGTAGGTCATGGTGGTATGACTCGAAATGTTCCTGTTATGAAGCCGGTAGACTTTGGAAAAGTCATAAAAGCTCAAAATTTCAACTTATTTCATTCAGAAATATAACAAAATAAATAACCTGTAATTGTGAAAAAAAAAAACGGAAAAACTGAACTGTAAAATGAAATAGAACGAAGAGGTTGAAGAGTTGTTTCCACGGTATCACCAGAGCTAAGTTGACATTATGACTAAAAATAATCAATTACTGTTCAAACTAACTTTATTACCAAGAAGTCCAAGAAACTCATTGAAAGCTTGTGATCCGTGTTCATTGTTATACATTTCTTCTTCTGTAGTTTGGTTTGGCTTGCAGTAAAGAACACCAATTTTGTAGTGATTCAATAAACATTGTTCATCAACCTTTAAAAGTACCTCAGTTGCCTAAAAAATAAATATATAAAACAATTTAATCGCTTAATAAATGAACTACTGTTTACTTCAAGATACTGACATAATGTTCAGGAACAGAGAGATAACAAAATTCTAATATATTTTTAAACTTTTTTTTTAATATTTAGAATTGGAATACTTGCATGGCCAGCAGGCATACCATCAGAGTCAACGAATTGTTATTACATATGTCAACTTTTTAAAATGCTTCTATATATGGAGTCCCTAAGAGGACATGAAATTGAGTTAGCGGACATGTCTTCTAACTATATATTAAGTTAGCGGACATGTCTTCTAACTCTATATTAAGTTAGCGGACATGTCTTCTAACTATATATTAAGTTAGCGGACATGTCTTCTAACTATATATTAAGTTAGCGGACATGTCTTCTAACTATATATTAAGTTCGCGGACATGTCTTCTAACTATATATATATATTAATTTAGCGGACATGTCTTCTAACTCGATCTATATTAAGTTAGCGGACATGTCTTCTAACTCTATATTGAGTTAGCGGACATGTCTTCTAACTCTATATTGAGTTAGCGGACATGTCTTCTAACTCTATATTGAGTTAGCGGACATGTCGTCTAACTATATATATATTAAGTTAGCGGACATGTCTTCTAACTATATATATATTAAGTTAGCGGACATGTCTTCTAACTATATATTAAGTTAGCGGACATGTCTTCTAACTCGATATATATTAAGTTAGCGGACATGTCTTCTAACTATATATTAAGTTAGCGGACATGTCTTCTAACTATATATTAAGTTAGCGGACATGTCTTCTAACTATATATTAAGTTAGCGGACATGTCTTCTAACTCGATATATATTAAGTTAGCGGACATGTCTTCTAACTATATATTAAGTTAGCGGACATGTCTTCTAACTATATATATATATTAATTTAGCGGACATGTCTTCTAACTCGATATATATTGAGTTAGCGGACATGTCTTCTAACTCTATATATATTAAGTTAGCGGACATGTCTTCTAACTATATATCGAGTTAGCGGACATGTCTTCTAACTCGATATATATTGAGTTAGCGGACATGTCTTCTAACTCTATAAATATTAAGTTAGCGGACATGTCTTCTAACTCTATATATATTAAGTTAGCGGACATGTCTTCTAACTCTATATTGAGTGGGCGGACATGTCTTCTAACTATATATTGAGTTAGCGGACATGTCTTCTAACTCGATATATATTAAGTTAGCGGACATGTCTTCTAACTATATATATATTAAGTTAGCGGACATGTCTTCTAACTATATATTGAGTTAGCGGACATGTCTTCTAACTATATATATATATATTGAGTTAGCGGACATGTCTTCTAACTCTATATTGAGTTAGCGGACATGTCTTCGAACTATATATTAAGTTAGCGGACATGTCTTCTAACTCGATATATATTGAGTTAGCGGACATGTCTTCTAACTCTATATTGAGTTAGCGGACATGTCTTCTAACTATATATTAAGTTAGCGGACATGTCTTCTAACTCGATATATATTAAGTTAGCGGACATGTCTTCTAACTATATATTAAGTTAGCGGACATGTCTTCTAACTATATATTAAGTTAGCGGACATGTCTTCTAACTATATATTAAGTTAGAGGACATGTCTTCTAACTATATATATATATTAATTTAGCGGACATGTCTTCTAACTCGATATATATTAAGTTAGCGGACATGTCGTCTAACTCTATATATATTAAGTTAGCGGACATGTCTTCTAACTATATATTAAGTTAGCGGACATGTCTTCTAACTCGATATATATTAAGGTAGCGGACATGTCTTCTAACTATATATTAAGTTAGCGGACATGTCTTCTAACTATATATTAAGTTAGCGGACATGTCTTCTAACTCTATATATATTAAGTTAGCGGACATGTCTTCTAACTCGATATATATTAAGTTAGCGGACATGTCTTCTAACTCGATATATATTAAGTTAGCGGACATGTCTTCTAACTCGATATATATTAAGTTAGCGGACATGTCTTCTAACTATATATTAAGTTAGCGGACATGTCTTCTAACTCGATATATATTAAGTTAGCGGACATGTCGTCTAACTCTATATATATTAAGTTAGCGGACATGTCTTCTAACTATATATATATATAATTTAGCGGACATGTCTTCTAACTCGATATATATTAAGTTAGCGGACATGTCTTCTAACTCGATATATATTAAGTTAGCGGACATGTCTTCTAACTATATATTAAGTTAGCGGACATGTCTTCTAACTCGATATATATTGAGTTAGCGGACATGTCTTCTAACTTAATATATATTAAGTTAGCGGACATGTCTTCTAACTATATATTAAGTTAGCGGACATGTCTTCTAACTCGATATATATTAAGTTAGCGGACATGTCTTCTAACTCGATATATATTAAGTTAGCGGACATGTCTTCTAACTATATATTAAGTTAGCGGACATGTCTTCTAACTATATATTAAGTTAGCGGACATGTCTTCTAACTCAATATATATTAAGTTAGCGGACATGTCTTCGAACTATATATTAAGTTAGCGGACATGTCTTCTAACTCGATATATATTAAGTTAGCGGACATGTCTTCTAACTCGATATATATTAAGTTAGCGGACATGTCTTCTAACTATATATTAAGTTAGCGGACATGTCTTCTAACTCGATATATATTAAGTTAGCGGACATGTCTTCTAACTATATATTAAGTTAGCGGACATGTCTTCGAACTATATATTAAGTTAGCGGACATGTCTTCTAACTATATATTAAGTTAGCGGACATGTCTTCTAACTCGATATATATTAAGTTAGCGGACATGTCTTCTAACTATATATTAAGTTAGCGGACATGTCTTCTAACTCAATATATATTAAGTTAGCGGACATGTCTTCGAACTATATATTAAGTTAGCGGACATGTCTTCTAACTCGATATATATTAAGTTAGCGGACATGTCTTCTAACTATATATTAAGTTAGCGGACATGTCTTCTAACTCAATATATATTAAGTTAGCGGACATGTCGTCTAACTATATATATATTAAGTTAGCGGACATGTCTTCTAACTCGATATATATTAAGTTAGCGGACATGTCTTCTAACTATATATATATTAAGTTAGCGGACATGTCTTCGAACTATATATTAAGTTAGCGGACATATCTTCTAACTCGATATATATTAAGTTAGCGGACATGTCTTCTAACTATATATTAAGTTAGCGGACATGTCTTCTAACTCGATATATATTAAGTTAGCGGACATGTCTTCTAACTATATATATATTAAGTTAGCGGACATGTCTTCGAACTATATATTAAGTTAGCGGACATGTCTTCTAACTCGATATATATTAAGTTAGCGGACATGTCTTCTAACTATATATTAAGTTAGCGGACATGTCTTCTAACTCAATATATATTAAGTTAGCGGACATGTCTTCGAACTATATATTAAGTTAGCGGACATGTCTTCTAACTCGATATATATTAAGTTAGCGGACATGTCTTCTAACTATATATTAAGTTAGCGGACATGTCTTCTAACTCGATATATATTAAGTTAGCGGACATGTCTTCTAACTATATATATATTAAGTTAGCGGACATGTCTTCGAACTATATATTAAGTTAGCGGACATGTCTTCTAACTCGATATATATTAAGTTAGCGGACATGTCTTCTAACTATATATTACGTTAGCGGACATGTCTTCTAACTATATATTAAGTTAGCGGACATGTCTTCTAACTATATATTAAGTTAGCGGACATGTCTTCTAACTCGATATATATTAAGTTAGCGGATATGTCTTCTAACTATATATTAAGTTAGCGGACATGTCTTCTAACTCTATATATATTAAGTTAGCGGACATGTCTTCTAACTATATATTAAGTTAGCGGACATGTCTTCTAACTATATATTAAGTTAGCGGACATGTCTTCTAACTATATATTAAGTTAGCGGACATGTCTTCTAACTCTATATATATTAAGTTAGCGGACATGTCTTCTAACTATATATTAAGTTAGCGGACATGTCTTCTAACTATATATTAATTTAGCGGACATGTCTTCTAACTTGATATATATTGAGTTAGTGGACATGTCTTCTAACTCTATATATATTAAGTTAGCGGACATGTCTTCTAACTATATATTAAGTTAGCGGACATGTCTTCTAACTATATATTAAGTTAGCGGACATGTCTTCTAACTCTATATATATTAAGTTAGCGGACATGTCTTCTAACTATATATTAAGTTAGCGGACATGTCTTCTAACTCTATATATATTAAGTTAGCGGACATGTCTTCTAACTATATATTAAGTTAGCGGACATGTCTTCTAACTATATATTAATTTAGCGGACATGTCTTCTAACTCGATATATATTGAGTTAGCGGACATGTCTTCTAACTCTATATATATAAAGTTAGCGGACATGTCTTCTAACTATATATTAAGTTAGCGGACATGTCTTCTAACTATATATTAAGTTAGCGGACATGTCTTCTAACTATATATTAAGTTAGCGGACATGTCTTCTAACTCTATATATATTAAGTTAGCGGACATGTCTTCTAACTCTATATATATTAAGTTAGCGGACATGTCTTCTAACTATATATTAAGTTAGCGGACATGTCTTCTAACTATATATTAAGTTAGCGGACATGTCTTCTAACTCGATATATATTGAGTTAGCGGACATGTCTTCTAACTCAATATATATTAAGTTAGCGGACATGTCTTCTAACTATATATTAAGTTAGCGGACATGTCTTCTAACTATATATTAAGTTAGCGGACATGTCTTCTAACTCTATATATATTAAATTAGCGGACATGTCTTCTAACTCTATATATATTAAGTTAGCGGACATGTCTTCTAACTATATATTAAGTTAGCGGACATGTCTTCTAACTATATATTAAGTTAGCGGACATGTCTTCTAACTCTATATATATTGAGTTAGCGGACATGTCTTCTAACTCAATATATATTAAGTTAGCGGACATGTCTTCTAACTCGATATATATTGAGTTAGCGGACATGTCTTCTAACTCAATATATATTAAGTTAGCGGACATGTCTTCTAACTATATATTAAGTTAGCGGACATGTCTTCTAACTCGATATATATTAAGTTAGCGGACATGTCTTCTAACTCGATATATATTGAGTTAGCGGACATGTCTTCTAACTCAATATATATTAAGTTAGCGGACATGTCTTCTAACTATATATTAAGTTAGCGGACATGTCTTCTAACTCGATATATATTGAGTTAGCGGACATGTCTTCTAACTCAATATATATTAAGTTAGCGGACATGTCTTCTAACTATATATTAAGTTAGCGGACATGTCTTCTAACTCTATATATATTGAGTTAGCGGACATGTCTTCTAACTCAATATATATTAAGTTAGCGGACATGTCTTCTAACTATATATTAATTGAGTTAGCGGACATGTCTTCTAACTCAATATATATTAAGTTAGCGGACATGTCTTCTAACTCGATATATATTGAGTTAGCGGACATGTCTTCTAACTCAATATATATTAAGTTAGCGGACATGTCTTCTAACTCGATATATATTGAGTTAGCGGACATGTCTTCTAACTCAATATATATTAAGTTAGCGGACATGTCTTCTAACTCTATATATATTGAGTTAGCGGACATGTCTTCTAACTCAATATATATTAAGTTAGCGGACATGTCTTCTAACTCGATATATATTGAGTTAGCGGACATGTCTTCTAACTCAATATATATTAAGTTAGCGGACATGTCTTCTAACTATATATTAAGTTAGCGGACATGTCTTCTAACTCGATATATATTAAGTTAGCGGACATGTCTTCTAACTCGATATATATTGAGTTAGCGGACATGTCTTCTAACTCAATATATATTAAGTTAGCGGACATGTCTTCTAACTATATATTAAGTTAGCGGACATGTCTTCTAACTCGATATATATTGAGTTAGCGGACATGTCTTCTAACTCAATATATATTAAGTTAGCGGACATGTCTTCTAACTATATATTAAGTTAGCGGACATGTCTTCTAACTCTATATATATTGAGTTAGCGGACATGTCTTCTAACTCAATATATATTAAGTTAGCGGACATGTCTTCTAACTCAATATATATTAAGTTAGCGGACATGTCTTCTAACTATATATTAAGTTAGCGGACATGTCTTCTAACTCTATATATATTGAGTTAGCGGACATGTCTTCAAACTCAATATATATTAAGTTAGCGGACATGTCTTCTAACTCGATATATATTGAGTTAGCGGACATGTCTTCTAACTCAATATATATTAAGTTAGCGGACATGTCTTCTAACTATATATTAAGTTAGCGGACATGTCTTCTAACTCGATATATATTAAGTTAGCGGACATGTCTTCTAACTCGATATATATTGAGTTAGCGGACATGTCTTCTAACTCAATATATATTAAGTTAGCGGACATGTCTTCTAACTATATATTAAGTTAGCGGACATGTCTTCTAACTATATATTAAGTTAGCGGACATGTCTTCTAACTCAATATATATTAAGTTAGCGGACATGTCTTCTAACTATATATTAAGTTAGCGGACATGTCTTCTAACTCTATATATATTAAATTAGCGGACATGTCTTCTAACTCTATATATATTAAGTTAGCGGACATGTCTTCTAACTCAATATATATTAAGTTAGCGGACATGTCTTCTAACTATATATTAAGTTAGCGGACATGTCTTCTAACTATATATTAAGTTAGCGGACATGTCTTCTAACTCAATATATATTAAGTTAGCGGACATGTCTTCTAACTATATATTAAGTTAGCGGACATGTCTTCTAACTCTATATATATTAAATTAGCGGACATGTCTTCTAACTCTATATATATTAAGTTAGCGGACATGTCTTCTAACTCAATATATATTAAGTTAGCGGACATGTCTTCTAACTATATATTAAGTTAGCGGACATGTCTTCTAACTATATATTGAGTTAGCGGACATGTCTTCTAACTCAATATATATTAAGTTAGCGGACATGTCTTCTAACTATATATTAAGTTAGCGGACATGTCTTCTAACTATATATTAAGTTAGCGGACATGTCTTCTAACTCAATATATATTAAGTTAGCGGACATGTCTTCTAACTATATATTAAGTTAGCGGACATGTCTTCTAACTATATATTAAGTTAGCGGACATGTCTTCTAACTCTATATATATTAAATTAGCGGACATGTCTTCTAACTCTATATATATTAAGTTAGCGGACATGTCTTCTAACTATATATTAAGTTAGCGGACATGTCTTCTAACTATATATTAAGTTAGCGGACATGTCTTCTAACTCGATATATATTGAGTTAGCGGACATGTCTTCTAACTCGATATATATTGAGTTAGCGGACATGTCTTCTAACTCTATATATATTAAGTTAGCGGACATGTCTTCTAACTATATATTAAGTTAGCGGACATGTCTTCTACCTATATATTAAGTTAGCGGACATGTCTTCTAACTATATATTAAGTTAGCGGACATGTCTTCTAACTCGATATATATTGAGTTAGCGGACATGTCTTCTAACTCAATATATATTAAGTTAGCGGACATGTCTTCTAACTATATATTAAGTTAGCGGACATGTCTTCTAACTCTATATATATTAAGTTAGCGGACATGTCTTCGAACTCTATATTAAGTTAGCGGACATGTCTTCTAACTCTATATATATTAAGTTAGCGGACATGTCTTCTAACTATATATTAAGTTAGCGGACATGTCTTCTAACTCTATATTAAGTTAGCGGACATGTCTTCTACCTATATATTCAGTTAGCGGACATGTCTTCTAACTATATATTAATTTAGCGGACATGTCTTCTAACTATATATTAAGTTAGCGGACATGTCTTCTACCTATATATTAAGTTAGCGGACATGTCTTCTAACTATATATTAAGTTAGCGGACATGTCTTCTAACTCGATATATATTGAGTTAGCGGACATGTCTTCTAACTCGATATATATTGAGTTAGCGGACATGTCTTCTAACTCAATATATATTAAGTTAGCGGACATGTCTTCTAACTATATATTAAGTTAGCGGACATGTCTTCTAACTATATATTAAGTTAGCGGACATGTCTTCTAACTCTATATATATTAAATTAGCGGACATGTCTTCTAACTCTATATATATTAAGTTAGCGGACATGTCTTCTAACTATATATTAAGTTAGCGGACATGTCTTCTAACTATATATTAAGTTAGCGGACATGTCTTCTAACTCGATATATATTGAGTTAGCGGACATGTCTTCTAACTCGATATATATTGAGTTAGCGGACATGTCTTCTAACTCTATATATATTAAGTTAGCGGACATGTCTTCTAACTATATATTAAGTTAGCGGACATGTCTTCTACCTATATATTAAGTTAGCGGACATGTCTTCTAACTATATATTAAGTTAGCGGACATGTCTTCTAACTCGATATATATTGAGTTAGCGGACATGTCTTCTAACTCAATATATATTAAGTTAGCGGACATGTCTTCTAACTATATATTAAGTTAGCGGACATGTCTTCTAACTCTATATATATTAAGTTAGCGGACATGTCTTCGAACTCTATATTAAGTTAGCGGACATGTCTTCTAACTCTATATATATTAAGTTAGCGGACATGTCTTCTAACTATATATTAAGTTAGCGGACATGTCTTCTACCTATATATTAAGTTAGCGGACATGTCTTCTACCTATATATTCAGTTAGCGGACATGTCTTCTAACTATATATTAATTTAGCGGACATGTCTTCTAACTATATATTAAGTTAGCGGACATGTCTTCTACCTATATATTAAGTTAGCGGACATGTCTTCTACCTATATATTAAGTTAGCGGACATGTCTTCTAACTATATATTAATTTAGCGGACATGTCTTCTAACTATATATTAATTTAGCGGACATGTCTTCTAACTCGATATATATTGAGTTAGCGGACATGTCTTCTAACTCTATATATATTAAGTTAGCGGACATGTCTTCTAACTATATATTAAGTTAGCGGACATGTCTTCTAACTCAATATATATTGAGTTAGCGGACATGTCTTCTAACTCGATATATATTGAGTTAGCGGACATGTCTTCTAACTCTATATTAAGTTAGCGGACATGTCTTCTACCTATATATTAAGTTAGCGGACATGTCTTCTACCTATATATTCAGTTAGCGGACATGTCTTCTAACTATATATTAATTTAGCGGACATGTCTTCTAACTCTATATATATTAAGTTAGCGGACATGTCTTCTAACTCTATATATATTAAGTTAGCGGACATGTCTTCTAACTATATATTAAGTTAGCGGACATGTCTTCTAACTACATATTAAGTTAGCGGACATGTCTTCTAACTATATATTAAGTTAGCGGACATGTCTTCTAACTCTATATTAAGTTAGCGGACATGTCTTCTAACTATATATTAAGTTAGCGGACATGTCTTCTAACTATATATTGAGTTAGCGGACATGTCTTCTAACTATATATTAAGTTAGCGGACATGTCTTCTAACTATATATTAATTTAGCGGACATGTCTTCTAACTCGATATATATTGAGTTAGCGGACATGTCTTCTAACTCGATATATATTAAGTTAGCGGACATGTCTTCTAACTATATATTAAGTTAGCGGACATGTCTTCTAACTATATATTAAGTTAGCGGACATGTCTTCTAACTATATATTAAGTTAGCGGACATGTCTTCTAACTATATATTGAGTTAGCGGACATGTCTTCTAACTATATATTAAGTTAGCGGACATGTCTTCTAACTATATATTAATTTAGCGGACATGTCTTCTAACTCGATATATATTGAGTTAGCGGACATGTCTTCTAACTCGATATATATTAAGTTAGCGGACATGTCGTCTAACTCTATATATATTAAGTTAGCGGACATGTCTTCTAACTATATATATATTAAGTTAGCGGACATGTCTTCTAACTATATATTAAGTTAGCGGACATGTCTTCTAACTATATATATATATTAATTTAGCGGACATGTCTTCTAACTCTATATATATTAAGTTAGCGGACATGTCGTCTAACTCTATATATATTAAGTTAGCGGACATGTCTTCTAACTATATATATATTAAGTTAGCGGACATGTCTTCTAACTATATATTAAGTTAGCGGATATGTCTTCTAACTATATATATATATTAATTTAGCGGACATGTCTTCTAACGCGATATATATTGAGTTAGCGGACATGTCTTCTAACTCGATATATATTAAGTTAGCGGACATGTCGTCTAACTCTATATATATTAAGTTAGCGGACATGTCTTCTAACTATATATATATTAAGTTAGCGGACATGTCTTCTAACTATATATATATTAAGTTAGCGGACATGTCTTCTAACTATATATATATTAAGTTAGCGGACATGTCTTCTAACTATATATTAAGTTAGCGGACATGTCTTCTAACTATATATATATATTAATTTAGCGGACATGTCTTCTAACTCGATATATATTGAGTTAGCGGACATGTCGTCTAACTATATATTAAGTTAGCGGACATGTCTTCTAACTATATATATATTAAGTTAGCGGACATGTCTTCTAACTATATATATATATTAAGTTAAAGTTAGCGGACAAATATATACTAAGTAAAAAGCGAGGATTTCATGTCCTCTAGGTACAGGTTTACAGTACCCGGATGACACCAATAAGTAGGAATAATGACACCAACCTTAGAATCAGTAGGAATAATGACACCAACCTTAGAATCAGTAGGAATAATGACACCAACCTTAGAATCAGTAGGAATAATGACACCAACCTTAGAATCAGTAGGAATAATGACACCAACATTAGAATCAGTAGGAATAATGACACCAACCTTAGAATCAGTAGGAATAATGACACCAACCTTAGAATCAGTAGGAATAATGACACCAACCTTAGAATCAGTAGGAATAATGACACCAACCTTAGAATCAGTAGGAATAATGGCACCAACCTTAGAATCATCAGTAGGAATAATGACACCAACCTTAGAATCAGTAGGAATAATGACACCAACCTTAGAATCAGTAGGAATAATGACACCAATCAGTAGGAATAATGACACCAACCTTAGAATCAGTAGGAATAATGAAACCAACCTTAGAATAAGTAGGAATAATGACACCAACCTTAGAATCAGTAGGAATAATGGCACCAACCTTAGAATCATCAGTAGGAATAATGACACCAACCTTAGAATCAGTAGGAATAATGGCACCAACCTTAGAATCATCAGTAGGAATAATGACACCAACCTTAGAATCAGTAGGAATAATGACACCAACCTTAGAATCAGTAGGAATAATGACACCAATCAGTAGGAATAATGACACCAATCAGTAGGAATAATGACACCAATCAGTAGGAATAATGACACCAATCAGTAGGAATAATGACACCAACCTTAGAATCAGTAGGAATAATGACACCAACCTTAGAATCAGTAGGAATAATGACACCAATCAGTAGGAATAATGACACCAATCAGTAGGAATAATGACACCAATCAGTAGGAATAATGACACCAATCAGTAGGAATAATGACACCAACCTTAGAATCAGTAGGAAAAATGACACCAACCTTAGAATCAGTAGGAATAATGACACCAACCTTAGAATCAGTAGGAATAATGACACCAACCTTAGAATCAGTAGGAATAATGAAACCAACCTTAGAATCAGTAGGAATAATGACACCAACCTTAGAATCAGTAGGAATAATGACACCAACCTTAGAATCAGTAGGAATAATGACACCAACCTTAGGATCCGTAGGAATAATGACACCAACCTTAGGATCCGTAGGAATAATGACACCAATCAGTAGGAATAATGACACCAACCTTAGGATCCGTAGGAATAATGAAACCAACCTTAGAATCAGTAGGAATAATGACACCAACCTTAGAATCAGTAGGAATAATGACACCAACCTTAGGATCCGTAGGAATAATGACACCAACCTTAGAATCAGTAGGAATAATGACACCAACCTTAGAATCAGTAGGAATAATGACACCAACCTTAGAATCAGTAGGAATAATGATACCAACCTTAGAATCAGTAGGAATAATGACACCAACCTTAGAATCAGTAGGAATAATGACACCAATCAGTAGGAATAATGACACCAACCTTAGAATCAGTAGGAATAATGACACCAACCTTAGAATCAGTAGGAATAATGACACCAACCTTAGAATCAGTAGGAATAATGACACCAACCTTAGAATCAGTAGGAATAATGACACCAACCTTAGAATCAGTAGGAATAATGACACCAACCTTAGAATCAGTAGGAATAATGACACCAACCTTAGAATCAGTAGGAATAATGACACCAACCTTAGAATCAGTAGGAATAATGATACCAACCTTAGAATCAGTAGGAATAATGACACCAACCTTAGAATCAGTAGGAATAATGACACCAATCAGTAGGAATAATGACACCAACCTTAGAATCAGTAGGAATAATGACACCAACCTTAGAATCAGTAGGAATAATGACACCAACCTTAGAATCAGTAGGAATAATGACACCAACCTTAGAATCAGTAGGAATAATGACACCAACCTTAGAATCAGTAGGAATAATGACACCAACCTTAGAATCAGTAGGAATAATGACACCAACCTTAGAATCAGTAGGAATAATGACACCAACCTTAGAATCAGAAGTTCCCAACTTCAAACAACCAAGAGGCAAACCCGGTGCAACCAACTCTAGAACATCTTTAACGGGAACGACACGATTAGCTGCGGGTTTAACAGCCGACGGAATCGCATCTTCTAATACAGAAACTCTCAAAGCCACCAGATCACTGGTGCGTATTATAACGCAATATCTATAAAAATATTGTATTATTAAAAAAAATAAATAATAAAATGTTGATAAAAAATTGAAGTTGTGTAGCTTTCAAATAAAATTATGCGGAGCCTATAGTATAAATTATTTAACGGCCCCACAGTACAACCCGTGTTAACAAGAACCTGTCTAGGTTACCGAGGAGTGACGGCGACGGGTCCCTGCCCCACAGTACAACCCGTGTTAACGAGAACCTGTCTAGGTTACCGAGGAGTGACGGCGACGGGTCCCTGCCCCACAGTACAACCCGTGTTAACGAGAACCTGTCTAGGTTACCGAGGAGTGACGGCGACGGGTCCCTGCCCCACAGTACAACCCGTGTTAACGAGAACCTGTCTAGGTTACCGAGAAGTGACGGCGACGGGTCCCTGCCCCACAGTACAACACGTGTAACGAGAACCTGTGTAGGTTACCGAGGAGTGACGGCGACGGGTCCCTGCCCCACAGTACAACCCGTGTTAACGAGAACCTGTCTAGGTTACCGAGGAGTGACGGCGACGGGTCCCTGCCCCACAGTACAACACGTGTAACGAGAACCTGTGTAGGTTACCGAGGAGTGACGGCGACGGGTCCCTGCCCCACAGTACAACCCGTGTTAACGAGAACCTGTCTAGGTTACCGAGGAGTGACGGCGACGGGTCCCTGCCCCACAGTACAACCCGTGTTAACGAGAACCTGTCTAGGTTACCGAGGAGTGACGGCGACGGGTCCCTGCCCCACAGTACAACCCGTGTAATGAGAACCTGTGTAGGTTACCGAGGAGTGACGGCGACGGGTCCCTGCCCCACAGTACAACCCGTGTAACGAGAACCTGTGTAGGTTACCGAGGAGTGACGGCGACGGGTCCCTGCCCCACAGTACAACCCGTGTTAACGAGAACCTGTCTAGGTTACCGAGAAGTGAGGGGAGGGGGGTGGGGTTGGTCTTAAGGTGCCCGCTGGGCTCTAACTGCTGAGGACACCAGACACTATATAACATTGGAGGTGTTTCATTGGTTCTCCCAAGCTTGGCACTAGAACAAAGCCGCCTCCGCTTTGCAGGACATTGCTTTCGCCGTGAGGACCAGCCAGTGCATAATCTTGTGCTTTTGCGGCCTCATTGAGTGAATAAGCGTGGTGGACAATCCACGTCTTTCTTAATAAAGACGTAGGAGTAAAAACATCTTAAAGGACACTGGTCTTGGAGATGCGGATAATCTAGCGAAAGTGATAGGGAGAAAGGGATAGGGAGTTGTGGCGGTGCAACTTTGCTGATAAGCCGGTATAGCATTCTTAATTCTTGGGGCATGTCAATTATCGATTGCATGGTGGAGGCTCAAGTATTTTGTTAAGCCATCATAGCAATCTCAATGTGTAGCTGCAATTCAGCAGGCCAATTATACAGTTAGTAGTATTAGTGCTGAACCACACACTGCTACCACTAGAATCATAGAAAAAAAAACATTACCCCCCCCCCCCCCCCCCCCCAGGTATCCAAAGCCAATGCAAACACGACCAACCTGTATCTGCTGACGTCACTTTCTTGGTCTAAGTAGGCAACCGCAGGAACTGGTTCTCTGAGTAAACTAACAGCCAATGGGCCGTATGTTACATCGTCGTTGCCATAGTAATTACGATGGTCCTTACCCAGGAAGTGATTCCGGTAGTACAACGCCCCTCGATCTATAAACTCTAAAGGATGATCGCAACCGTCGCACTGGTCGCAGTTGTTCGGACACCATTCCGGACAAAGTATCTGTAAAGTACGGAAAAAGGTTAAAATTAAATGTTGTGATAGCAAATAGTATGTATTGTATGATATCACGTAGGCCCACATACGGATAATATGGTGAGTAAAAACATGGTGAGTGAAAATATGGGCAAACATCACATTTAAAAACTATATACATTATCATTATGTACTGTACACTTTCCCTTTACCAGTTTCCTAGCAACATAATTATAAACATAAACATAATAAAAAAATAAATAAAGAAAGAAGGGCCTGTTTAGAGGCCTATGACGACCACTGACAGTCAGTCTAGCCGGTGTTGGTATCGGCGTTAGTCAGGCGAATCGAGTCTGCGGACACCTGATGATAAACGGGGCGTTTGGCGGCGGATCTCGCTCCACGGAGACACATCAAACTGGAGCGGAGAAGCGCGAAGCTTATCTTCCTCCGCGTCCAGCAGATACACTCAGAGTAGCTGAGGTCGCGACGATCCGAGAGTTTAAGCGATAAACGCTTAACGAACTGTTGCATCGCTGGCGCCGTACCGCCAAAGGCTGAAAGTATCAGAGGCACAAACGACGACAGTTCGACCTCTCGGATGCGCTCCTCGTACTTTAGGCGTTTCCGCGCCTCGTGGTGGGAATAAGCGCCCTCGGTGGTCATGGCTGCGTTGGTGGCCGCTAGAGGGTTGTAGACCGAGACGTCGAAGTAAGTCTTCTCGAAGCGGCCACCCCAGAACCCGCTGACAGAGACGTCCAACCTCGCCTGATCTTCTGTGGAGGTGGATCTGTGGGTGAACTCCTCACCTGTCAGAGGCTGGAGTGTTGGCTCTACTGTGACGTTGTGGGCTACTTCGGTTAGAGCGTCGGCAACGAAATCGCGTATCTCGTTGTGCCTTATCGAGGCATAACCCCCGGTGGGGCACGACAGGACGTGTGAAGGGGGAAAATCGTTCCCCACAGACACAACGAGAAGGAAGCGACTTCGGTTGCCAGCCGTAGCGCAGACACAGAGCGTCGCGGAACTCTTTCTTAGACAGGTGAGTTTTGTGAAGGGTGACCGGTTTTGAGTAAAAATATGGTGAGTAAAAACGTGGTGAGTAAAAACATGGTGAGTAAAAACATGGTGAGTAAAAACATGGTGAGTAAAAACATGGTGAGTAAAAACATGGTGAGTAAAAACATGGTGAGTAAAAACATGGTGAGTAAAAATATGGTGAGTAAAAACATGGTAAGTAAAAACATGGCGAGTAAAAATATGGTGAGTAAAAATATGGTGAGTAAAAACATGGTGAGTAAAAACATGGTGAGTAAAAACATGGTGAGTAAAAACATGGTGAGTAAAAATATGGCGAGTAAAAATATGGTGAGTAAAAACATGGTGAGTAAAAACATGGTGAGTAAAAACATGGTGAGTAAAAATATGGTGAGTAAAAACATGGTGAGTAAAAATACGGTGAGTAAAAATATGGTGAGTAAAAACATGGTGAGTAAAAACATGGCGAGTAAAAATATGGTGAGTAAAAATATCGCGTGTAAAAATGTAATATCATGTCCCTTTACCTTTCATTCCGTTTTCACTTTACAAAACAAATAGTATATACGGTGTTTAATATTGAATTGGAACTCATATGGCAATATGGCAATATAAATCCTCGTTTTTTTTTATTTGATACTTCTCCCTTACGGCATCAATACCGTTATCAGTAAAGCAGTAAATATTATACTGGGTATCATTTATTGTTTTGATTAGAAATGCCTGAAACTGACAAGCTCCTTTCTCCTTTCCCTCCCCATTGGTAACGAAATCGTTTATTGTTTTAGTAAGAAAAACCTGCGGCTGAAATCTGATCCTTTCACTCAATTGGTTACAATAATTCAAATTAATAAACGATCACTTCACCAATTGATGAAAAGGAGCACGCTACAGAGGCTGTTTTTTATAACCGAAACCATAACGATATCGTTAACAATACAGGGAAAGGAGCGGGTTAAAGAGCGGGCAATTTAAATACCTTTACAGTATTAAAATTCTGAAATTAATTCCTTAAATACCAAGATTTACGAGAGTACTATCAGCAGGCATCGCAGTTAGTCCCGGTTATAACTTACAATAATACTGTATGGTGTATGCGGGTGAATAGTTCGTGATGATGTACGCCATGCAGGGGCCGGAAATTAGTGTCAAAATTCTGTACCCCCCCCCCCCCCCCACACAATCATAACATTAAAAACAATTCTACAAATCTTAATGAGATTGCATGAAATTTGAGATAGTTATCATCTCCGGCATCCTCTTTAACTTGGCAAGTCAGAATTTACATTTTCACTTTCATATCTAAATTTCACAGATATGGGGGGGGGGGGGGGGGGGGAGTCAAAGCCACTGAATTAAGACGCAATGTTCCGTGGCATGGTGTTGCATGTTATCAATTTGATTTTAATTTATTAATAGCGTGGGGTAGATCAACTATATTACAACAATATATTCCAGATGAGCTGAAACTTACATTAATATGTGCGAAAGTGCTGGAATATAAATCCCCGGAATTGGAACCTGCAGGCGTCGATCCAATATACTTGCGACTCAAATAAACTCGTTTCTCCTCTTCTAATCCCACCTCATTGCGGAAATAGGGGCAACAGAGTAGAAGTTGGGAAGATTTATCGTCACCGCGGTCTAACTGTTCGGAGGCCCGGGTTGAGTTGGAGCGATGCGAGCGATGGCCCGAGGCAGCTGCTGACGCGCCTACAAGGTAGACCAACAAGGATCATTGCAACCAATCAGCAAACAATCAACAACCACTGCATCCAATCAGCAAACAATCAACAACCACTGCATCCAATCAGCAAACAATCAACAACCACTGCATCCAATCAGCAATCAATAACCAATCATTGCAACCAATCAGCAATCATTATAACATATCAGCAATCATCACAACCAATCACACGTCACTGCCGACTTTGCTAAGCTGTGCCAAACGAAAACTATAATAAGAAACCAATAGTTCACAAAAATACTAATAATAAATAATAAAAATACAGAATAATACAGACGTATAGATGGACTGATAAGGTAACGTGATACAAGCGATCGATACTATTACAAATGACACGAACGTACCGGTGGCTGTATTCCTCCGTCGAGATATGGAGTTTATCTTTCGCGCTTGTTGCGAGAAACTCACGGAGATAGAGCGCGTATCGTAGTGGACGACAGAGCGTTTACGATCCCGCTCTGCGTCGACTATCTCAACAGAGTCGCCCTCACATTGTTGAGAAACTCCTTTAATACTATTCCTAAGGAGATTGCGAAACAAACCACCTGGACTATCTGTTCCTAAAACAACGGAGACGGACCGAGTAAAGATAAAGAGTTGAGACAAATATAACTCACTTTGTGATTTCTATCGTACAATCGTACGGGAATGCAAAAACATCTACGTCACAAGATACCTTACTAAAATCGAGTTATATTGGTGTTGTAAGGGTCGTCTGATTGTCTGCTCATGTTTTAAATAATTTTATTTTATTTCATTTCACTTTATTTCATTTTATTTAATTGTACCTTCCAAGCCGTCCATACCTGAACTGCCGTATATCTTTTTATTTATTTTTACTTATTTTAACTTAATTAATTGTATCTACCTAGCCTTGGTCACACTTCGCATTTTATCGAATGTTCATCCGAAAAGTATCACATTATTATATATTTAACTTTATTTTCCTTACCTATTTTAATTTAACTTATCCTCCATGTCAGCCTAATCTCTTTTTTTTACCAGTGCTCATATTTTATTCACACTTCGCATTTTGTCGATTGTTCATCCGAAAATAACCAGGCATGTACTGTACGATAGCCTCGTATAAATTAGTATCTTTACAGTATTATTCAATTAAATTTAACCGCGTACGTACTTATTTTAATATGTATATTATGTAAACATTTTAATATATATTTATATCACTGAAGACGTGTGTTAATACACGAAATGGCCATATGATAAAAAGGAATTTGTTTTACTTAGAATCGTGGCTTAGACCCTTACAACACCAATATAACTCGATTTTAGTATGTATTCGCCGCGAACGACATCTTTCAAACTCGCTTCATATTTAAACAAGATACCTTGGTGTTAGAGGGACGAGGAAATTGTGTACGAAGTAATAGAAAAAATGTTCGGTATTATATTCGGTAAAGCAAGCGAAACAAGTGGACATACTTTTAAAATGTGCTGACATTTATTCTTTGGCATCAATTCGTTAAATTGTATTTGTACCGTGATGTAGGCAAGTTAGTAAAGGAGCGAGCACGTTACAGAGGCGGATTGGGTAAACCAAAACAATAAACTAAAGTTAACACGAGTTACACGACAATGCAGGATTGTAAAAGGTAAATAATAATTTTATTAGTTGGGAAAAAAGTATAACTTTTTTCACAATTCTCGAGGTAAATATACACATATAATTGCACTGGTGCTGGTGAGGTAGAACGGAGGGGCCATTTTTATACATGCTAGGCGCTCCATATGCTTGACTCCGGCTGGTCATGGTTATTGTATAACTAAGTTCGGTGTGGTACTCGTCGTGGGCCGGTAGTTGTGTTAGGCATATAGTGTTCAAGTTCCATTTATAATTGAAAAGTTAATATTATATATAGATTCTCTAGTCTAAATAATATTTAACAATTTATAACTTTATTATTATTACCTTTAACTCTTGAAAGAACTGTTGGTTTGGCCGACCGTTGAGAATCATTGTTGTTTAGGCTGTCGGGATTTTGCGAACTCAAATTAGCAAGAAGAGACAATAAATTGTTATCAGATACTTCGGCACCCACGGTGTCTATACTAGTACAGCTTCCGTATTGGCGCTGGAACAAATACAAACTTAATCATCATCAAGCATCTATAAGTAGAAGTACCACTGCTACTTCTAGCTCGAGAGCTCGGGACGTATAAGCTGCATCGCAGTAAGCCGCAGTTGGTTGATTACAGCCCCTACCCTGACCCATGTCCTACAGCCCTGCCGCCGACTGTGAGTAGGGGACGTACCCAGAACCCACTCCACCCATGCCTAAATCTTCAATAATGCCCCCCCCCCCCCCCCCCCCCCCAACCCAACACAGGCACTGTTCTGGCTGCTCCAATAGGCTGACATCTTCTACATGTAATGCCACATCACTGTCATAGTGCTAGCAGGATCTGGGAATCCGTGGACCCTAACGTATTTACAAGAGTTTTTGATAGAACTGGCCAATATTTTGGGAACAAGAGGTTTATATTATTATTATTAAGTGTATTTCGAACATATTACATAGCCAGTAATAGTACAGCATATAGTACGACGGTAAATTTGTACGACTACGTTCAACTAATAGGGACAGACCTGATAATGGGTGAGTTACGTCTTATGACGTGACCCCATATAGTATGAAAGTTGTGTTATTAACATAGTGCGTGGCAATGCCACAGAGCTGTGCTAGACAGCTGTGCTAGGTACCCTCCCTGCCCATACAGACTTCTGTGAGTTCCACTGCTATAGACCCCGCCTTTACTAAAGTATATTTTGTTGTCCTTTTCATCACTCCTTCCCCTCTGGTTAGTCCATCCATATATAGCCTTATCCCTTCTGCTTTCCTATTTTAATTCCATGCACAGTTTCCGATGCACAAATTCCATCCAATTACGGTGTTTGCTTTGTTTAGTTGTCCTTCCATGTACTTTACAGTCCTAGAAATTGTTGTATTAATTTGTACTGGTAACAATATTTGATTAACTTATTCCCATATAACTTGCTATTATATATATTATTATGCGAAATTACTATATATATATATATATATATAGGTGTATACTGTAGAGTAATAATAAAAATGATTAGACAAATTTCCGTTGTTCTATAAACTAAATAATGTAGAATTGCATAGTTCAGCCAATCGGTTGTCATTGGACTACAAGTTTGGCTGCAACAAATAATTGTTCTATACAGCAAATTGTTTCTATGTAAATTAAACATCAAGGTTATTTACAGTATGTGATAAGGAGAAAAACATGAGAAACGGTGATTCGCATATATTTTTAGACTTTTTAGGGGGTATTAAAAAGACAACGTAGACGTAGCGCGGTAGAGGTAGGCTATTTGAAAGTAACTAAAAAAAAAGTTAAATTTAAATAGGTTTTCAAAATTAATTCCGCCAACCTGTACATTGTCGCGATATAAGCCAACTCTGTGAGGAGAAGACAAATGTCCTCCGACAGAGGAATGTAAGTTCGATTGATAAGAGAGCGTGGTGCTCTTGATTCGTTCCACATCCCTCTTGATGCTGGTATCGCTCAGACGATTTGGGTTAGTGCGATTGAACGGTTCGCGTTGATATGATTCCATAGGGGTAGATGGGAGAATTGAGATGGCGGTAGCCTTTTGTATTTTACTTAAGCTTTAAGTCTATAAATGAAAAATAACACATCTTAGAAATAAGTAACAATGGATGAAACAGACTGAGTAAATATTTTTATTCTTAAAAATTTATAACTTTTTTTAGCTCGAATGCCTACTGACTGATATACCCCAAAAGCAGGAGAAAAACTAGCGGAAGTACTTTTTTCCCAAGGGAAAAAAACCATAGGATTGCTGATCGCATTGATTTGACTTTTTCCTGCGAAAGAATTAAGATAAAATATTTTTGGTGGAATATCTTAAATTTTATTACATGTGTTGAACAGTTGAAAGAGCATTGACTGATTGAAGTAGAAAAGGTTTTGAAAAACTTGAGCAAAATCCATGCACACTCACACTCAAAGGTTATTGCAACTTTAATAACTGCCAAGCGGATACATAACCGAACGTAATCAGGAACGAATGTAACATAATTATTTTATTACGTATCGAACGTAACCGCAATTATGTTACATTGGATCCTATAATTATGTTACATTCGATCTACAAATTACTAAGTCCGAATGTAACATTTAAAGGAGCAGGTTACAGAGGCGTGTTGGGGAACCAAAACAATAAACAAAAGTTAACACATGTTACAAGATTATGCAGGTTACTTTTATTTAAAGGCTGAAAGGAGCAGGTTACAGAGGCGTGTTGGGGGAACCAAAACAATAAACGAAAGTTAACACATGTTACAAGATTATGCAGGTTACTTAATTGGGTCTTGGGTCTTTGTTTTGTACTCACCAAACTGTTTTTTCCTGTAAATAAACGAAGCATTTCATTGGTTAACTCCTGAAATCAAAACACAACTGAAATAAATGTACATATGTTAATATCCAGAATCTAGTATGTTACATTCGAGCTTAGTAATTTGTAGATCGAATGTAACATAGTTATAGGATCCAATGTAACATAATTGAGGTTACGTTCGATTCATAAAAACTATGTTACATTCGATCCTGATTACGTTCGGTCTGTCACCCCTGCAAAGCGTACCCGTACCGTACCGTTCCATAACGGAACTCAATAGGCCTACTGCAATATCCAGTAGGGCCTACCGGTATTTGGTTTACGTAGGTAGTTAGCTAAGCGGCTCTCCAGCTCTCAGTCTCTAGTTCAGTAGTTGCCCTTGTCGGTACGTAATACAGTAATAGGCTGATAGGCGTAAATATCAGAATATTCGAGAAACAGAACACTAAATTATTGGTCATTCGGTTTTTGAGTAGGTAGGTAGGTCGTAGGTACCTGTATCTGGGTAACGCGGTACCTGGCTGCCTGCAGGCCTGGGTAAGGCAGAAACAGGCGTTAGCGTTAGTTGATCAGTTGAAGAGTACGATAATTGGAATCCGATTCCAGTACTTACTTTTTACATGTATGTACTGCATACTGTCAGACAGACTGTTGTAATTGTAACATTAGAGTGCATTACTGCAGTACTGGTACCGGTCTGCCAGGAAAGGAATTTCGTTCTATCTTTTTTTCATGTTGGCCCTTAAGAATTAGGCTGTTAGGCCTACCGGTAGGCCTATGCTACAAAAAAATGTATCATGATTTAATAATCTGATAATCAAATACCGGTAACGTCTGAAAGTACCGTAGACTGACTAGGCCTACGGTACGGCTGTACGGTACGGCATAGGCAGATAGGGGTAGCCTACGACTGTACGGTACCGGTATTACAGTAGGCCTATTACTGACAGCAGGACTGTCAACTGTGACTGATTTATTTATTCTTGCAGTCTGCCTGTCTGCCGGTACTGTCTGACTGTGGTCTGGCAGTCTGGTGGTAGGCCCCTGGCCACTATTACAGCTACAGGCTACTGCCTATTCAGCTATTACAGTATTACTGCTGCACTGACCTACCTTGGACTTTTCCGGGTGTCTTGTCAGCTTGTCCTTGTCTGGACTCTGGGACTTCGCACCAGTTCAGCAGTTCAGACTGTCAGAAGGCCATTCCAGCATCCAGAATTCTTTATCACTTTTTAATCGAAGCTAATACTGTAATAAGATGCCAAATCCTGAAATTTGTCAATCCCTAATTCCCCCATTGCCATTGCATCATTCAGATTCAGGGATTCAGTCTGCAGTCCTGAGTCCTCCTGTCCTCTGGTCCTTTCAAGTTGCCATGTTAAATCAGACCGTCTGCCAGTCACCAGTCGCTCTGTCGGTACCGGTAGTTTCAGACTTTTGATAAAACCATGTCCGTTAATCATTAATTATTGATGGAATTAAACCAAACTTGGCAGCTTGGTACGATATTGCGTTATGCACTCATATGAAAATTGGTAGAAATGACCTTTGAACATTTAATATTTTAAATGTTGACCTTTAAACGTAATAATTTTGCATACCAAACCAACAGAAGTCAGTTCCTCTGTCTGTCAGACATAGTCTTATCCTTATCCATCTTACCACACAAATAATATCAAGCCAAGCAAATATGCAAACAATATCTATAGCAAGCAGAACTAATCATTATCACTTATCAGGCATGCAGCAAAGTTCACCAATCACAACCAATTAAAATCATTTCCTGTGTTGCAAGTTTGTATAGCTCGTCTTCATGATAGGTGTAAATTTTGTGTACAGTACCTATACTACAAATGGATGCCGCTAAATTTATTTGCCTATATTTTGTGAAATATACTGTATTTCACTCCCAGGACAGGTGATAAACAGAGAATATCACCTGTTCTAGGAGTGATATACGATATATCAACCTGAAGCAAATAAACTTGTATAACTACCAAGGCCGAAGGCCGAGGTTGTTATACAAAGTTTATTTGCTGAAGTAAACGGAGCTGAAAATCAAAACTCGTATTAGGAATTAGGATTCAGGTGATGTGAGTTGGATTTTCGTAATATACATAAAATTCTGCTCTAGTGTGGAAGTCTGAGAAAAAATTTCAAAATAAATAAATTTCAAAAGATTAGCCAAATTTTGAAAAATTAGGCGCGCCGCTATGAAAAATTTCAACGAAAAATGCTTATAACTTTTGAATGCTTAGCATTCAAGTCAAGGGAGTTTAATTTTTGAAATTTACATCGAATGAATTTTGAATCTAATGGGATGGTCTCCAGAAAATATTGAAAAAATAATTTTACTTGTTGAACCACAGTAAGAAGAGTCTCAAGAAAGTTATTGGCTGTCCACCATGCTTATTCACTCCATGAGGCCGCCAAAGCACGAGATTTATGGGACCCAAAGGTTGGCAGATTCTTTGAACACGGACCCAAATGGTGGCAGATTCTTTGAACACGGACCCAAAGATTGTCAGATTCTTTGAACACGGACCCAAACGGTGGCAGATTCTTTCAACACAGACCCAAAGGTTGGCAGATTCTTTGAACACGGACCCAAAGGTTGGCAGATTCTTTGAACACGGACCCAAAGGTTGGCAGATTCTTTGAACACGGACCCAAAGGTTGGCAGATTCTTTGAACACGGACCCAAACGGTGGCAGATTCATTGAACACAGACCCAAAGGTTGGCAGATTCTTTGAAGACGGACACAGAGGTTGGCAGATTCTTTGAACACGGACCCAAAGGTTGACAGATTCTTTGAACACGGACCCAAAGGTTGGCAGATTCTTTGAACACGGACAAAAAGGTTGGCAGATTCTTTGAACACGGACCCAAAGGTTGGCAGATTCTTTGAACACGGACCCAAAGGTTGGCAGATTCTTTGAACACGGACCCAAAGGTTTGCAGATTCTTTGAACACGGACCCAAAGGTTGGCAGATTCTTTGAACACGGACCCAAACGGTGGCAGATTCATTGAAGACGGACATAGAGGTTGGCAGATTCTTTGAACGCGGACCCAAAGGTTGGCAGATTCTTTGAACACGGACCCAAAGGTTGGCAGATTCTTTGAACACGGACCCAAAGGTTGGCAGATTCTTTGAACACGGACCCAAAGGTTGGCAGATCCTTTGAATACGGACCCAAAGGTTGGCAGATTCTTTGAACACGGACCCAAAGGTTGGCAGATTCTTTGAAGCCGGACACAAAGGTTGGCAGATTCTTTGAACACGGACCCAAAGGTTGGCAGATTCTTTGAACACGGACCAAAGGTTGGCAGATTCTTTGAACACGGACCCAAAGGTTGGCAGATTCTTTGAACACGGACCCAAAGGTTGGCAGATCCTTTGAATACGGACCCAAAGGTTGGCAGATTCTTTGAACACGGACCCAAAGGTTGGCAGATTCTTTAAACACGGACACAAATTTTGGCAGATACTGTATGTTGAACACGGACACAAATATCGGCAAATTCTTTGAACACGGACCCAAAGGTTGGCAGATTCTTTGAACACGGACCCAAAGGTTGGCAGATTCTTTGAACACGGACCCAAAGGTTGGCAGATTCTTTGAACACGGACCCAAAGGTTGGCAGATTCTTTGAACACGGACAAAAAGGTTGGCAGATTCTTTGAAGACGGACACAAAGGTTGGCAGATTCTTTGAATACGGACACAAAGGTTGGCAGATTCTTTGAAGCCGGACAAAAAGGTTGGCAGATTCTTTGAACACGGACCCAAAGGTTGGCAGATTCTTTGAACACGGACCCAAAGGTTGGTAGATTCTTTGAACACGGACCCAAAGGTTGGCAGATTCTTTGAACACGGACCCAAACGGTGGCAGATTCATTGAACACAGACCCAAAGGTTGGCAGATTCTTTGAAGACGGACATAGAGGTTGGCAGATTCTTTGAACGCGGACCCAAAGGTTGGCAGATTCTTTGAACACGGACCCAAAGGTTGGCAGATTCTTTGAACACGGACCCAAAGGTTGGCAGATTCTTTGAACACGGACAAAAAGGTTGGCTTTGAAGACGGACACAAAGGTTGGCAGATTCTTTGAACACGGACACAAAGGTTGGCAGATTCTTTGAAGCCGGACACAAAGGTTGGCAGATTCTTTGAACACGGACCCAAAGGTTGGCAGATTCTTTGAACACGGACCAAAGGTTGGCAGATTCTTTGAACACGGACCCAAAGGTTGGCAGATTCTTTGAACACGGACCCAAAGGTTGGCAGATCCTTTGAATACGGACCCAAAGGTTGGCAGATTCTTTGAACACGGACCCAAAGGTTGGCAGATTCTTTAAACACGGACACAAATTTTGGCAGATACTGTATGTTGAACACGGACACAAATATCGGCAAATTCTTTGAACACGGACCCAAAGGTTGGCAGATTCTTTGAACACGGACCAAAAGGTTGGCAGATTCTTTGAACATGGACCCAAAGGTTGGCAGATTCTTTGAATAAGGACCCAAAGGTTGGTAGTTTAGATTCTTTGAACACGGACCCAAAGGTTGGCAGATTCTTTGAACACTTACCCAAAGGTTGGCAGATTATTTGAACACGGACCCAAATGTTGGCAGATTCTTTGAACACGGACCCAAAGGTTGGCAGATTCTTTGAACAAGGACCCAAAGGTTGGCAGATTCTTTGAACACGGACCCAAAGGTTGGCAGATTCTTTGAACACGGACCCAAAGGTTGGCAGATTCTTTGAACACGGACCCAAAGGTTGGCAGATTCTTTGAACACGGACCCAAAGGTTGGCAGATTCTTTGAACACGGACCCAAAGGTTGGCAGTTTCTTTGAACACGGACACAAAGGTTGGCAGATTCTTTAAACACGGACAAAAAGGTTGGTAGATTCTTTGAACACGGACCCAAAGGATGTCAGATACTTTGAACACGGACCCAAATGTTGGCGGATTCTTTGAACACGGACCCAAAGGTTGGCAGATTCTTTGAACACGGACCCAAAGGTTGGCAGATTCTTTGAAGATGGACCCAAAGGTTGGCAGATTCTTTGAACACGGACCCAATTGTTGGCAGATTCTTTGAACACTGACAAAAATGTTGGTAGATATACTATGAACACTCAAACACATCAACGCACAACATAAACACTTCTGAACACGGACCCAAAGGTTGGCAGATTCTTTGAACGGACCCAAAGGTTGGCAGATTCTTTGAACACGGACCCAAAGGTTGGCAGATTCTTTAAACACGGACAAAAAGGTTGGTAGATTCTTTGAACACGGACTCAAAGGATGTCAGATACTTTGAACACGGACCCAAAGGTTGGCAGATTCTTTGAACACGGACAAAAAGGTTGGCAGATTCTTTGAAGAAGGACACAAAGGTTGGCAGATTCTTTGAATACGGACACAAAGGTTGGCAGATTCTTTGAAGCCGGACAAAAAGGTTGGCAGATTCTTTGAACACGGACCCAAAAGTTGGCAGATTCTTTGAACACGGACCCAAAGGTTGGCAGATTCTTTGAACACGGACCCAAAGGTTGGCAGATTCTTTGAACACGGACCCAAAGGTTGGCAGATTCTTTGAACACGGACCCAAAGGTTGGCAGATTCATTGAACACAGACCCAAAGGTTGGCAGATTCTTTGAAGACGGACACAGAGGTTGGCAGATTCTTTGAACACGGACCCAAAGGTTGGCAGATTCTTTGAACACGGACCCAAAGGTTGGCAGATTCTTTGAACACGGACCCAAAGGTTGGCAGATTCTTTGAACACGGACCCAAAGGTTGGCAGATTCTTTGAACACGGACCCAAAGGTTTGCAGATTCTTTGAACACGGACCCAAAGGTTGGCAGATTCTTTGAACACGGACCCAAACGGTGGCAGATTCATTGAAGACGGACATAGAGGTTGGCAGATTCTTTGAACGCGGACCCAAAGGTTGGCAGATTCTTTGAACACGGACCCAAAGGTTGGCAGATTCTTTGAACACGGACCCAAAGGTTGGCAGATTCTTTGAACACGGACCCAAAGGTTGGCAGATCCTTTGAATACGGACCCAAAGGTTGGCAGATTCTTTGAACACGGACCCAAAGGTTGGCAGATTCTTTGAAGCCGGACACAAAGGTTGGCAGATTCTTTGAACACGGACCCAAAGGTTGGCAGATTCTTTGAACACGGACCAAAGGTTGGCAGATTCTTTGAACACGGACCCAAAGGTTGGCAGATTCTTTGAACACGGACCCAAAGGTTGGCAGATCCTTTGAATACGGACCCAAAGGTTGGCAGATTCTTTGAACACGGACCCAAAGGTTGGCAGATTCTTTAAACACGGACACAAATTTTGGCAGATACTGTATGTTGAACACGGACACAAATATCGGCAAATTCTTTGAACACGGACCCAAAGGTTGGCAGATTCTTTGAACACGGACCCAAAGGTTGGCAGATTCTTTGAACACGGACCCAAAGGTTGGCAGATTCTTTGAACACGGACCCAAAGGTTGGCAGATTCTTTGAACACGGACCCAAAGGTTGGCAGATTCTTTAAACACGGACACAAATTTTGGCAGATACTGTATGTTGAACACGGACACAAATATCGGCAAATTCTTTGAACACGGACCCAAAGGTTGGCAGATTCTTTGAACACGGACCCAAAGGTTGGCAGATTCTTTGAACACGGACCCAAAGGTTGGCAGATTCTTTGAACACGGACCCAAAGGTTGGCAGATTCTTTGAACACGGACAAAAAGGTTGGCAGATTCTTTGAAGACGGACACAAAGGTTGGCAGATTCTTTGAATACGGACACAAAGGTTGGCAGATTCTTTGAAGCCGGACAAAAAGGTTGGCAGATTCTTTGAACACGGACCCAAAGGTTGGCAGATTCTTTGAACACGGACCCAAAGGTTGGTAGATTCTTTGAACACGGACCCAAAGGTTGGCAGATTCTTTGAACACGGACCCAAACGGTGGCAGATTCATTGAACACAGACCCAAAGGTTGGCAGATTCTTTGAAGACGGACATAGAGGTTGGCAGATTCTTTGAACGCGGACCCAAAGGTTGGCAGATTCTTTGAACACGGACCCAAAGGTTGGCAGATTCTTTGAACACGGACCCAAAGGTTGGCAGATTCTTTGAACACGGACAAAAAGGTTGGCTTTGAAGACGGACACAAAGGTTGGCAGATTCTTTGAACACGGACACAAAGGTTGGCAGATTCTTTGAAGCCGGACACAAAGGTTGGCAGATTCTTTGAACACGGACCCAAAGGTTGGCAGATTCTTTGAACACGGACCAAAGGTTGGCAGATTCTTTGAACACGGACCCAAAGGTTGGCAGATTCTTTGAACACGGACCCAAAGGTTGGCAGATCCTTTGAATACGGACCCAAAGGTTGGCAGATTCTTTGAACACGGACCCAAAGGTTGGCAGATTCTTTAAACACGGACACAAATTTTGGCAGATACTGTATGTTGAACACGGACACAAATATCGGCAAATTCTTTGAACACGGACCCAAAGGTTGGCAGATTCTTTGAACACGGACCAAAAGGTTGGCAGATTCTTTGAACATGGACCCAAAGGTTGGCAGATTCTTTGAATAAGGACCCAAAGGTTGGTAGTTTAGATTCTTTGAACACGGACCCAAAGGTTGGCAGATTCTTTGAACACTTACCCAAAGGTTGGCAGATTATTTGAACACGGACCCAAATGTTGGCAGATTCTTTGAACACGGACCCAAAGGTTGGCAGATTCTTTGAACAAGGACCCAAAGGTTGGCAGATTCTTTGAACACGGACCCAAAGGTTGGCAGATTCTTTGAACACGGACCCAAAGGTTGGCAGATTCTTTGAACACGGACCCAAAGGTTGGCAGATTCTTTGAACACGGACCCAAAGGTTGGCAGATTCTTTGAACACGGACCCAAAGGTTGGCAGTTTCTTTGAACACGGACACAAAGGTTGGCAGATTCTTTAAACACGGACAAAAAGGTTGGTAGATTCTTTGAACACGGACCCAAAGGATGTCAGATACTTTGAACACGGACCCAAATGTTGGCGGATTCTTTGAACACGGACCCAAAGGTTGGCAGATTCTTTGAACACGGACCCAAAGGTTGGCAGATTCTTTGAAGATGGACCCAAAGGTTGGCAGATTCTTTGAACACGGACCCAATTGTTGGCAGATTCTTTGAACACTGACAAAAATGTTGGTAGATATACTATGAACACTCAAACACATCAACGCACAACATAAACACTTCTGAACACGGACCCAAAGGTTGGCAGATTCTTTGAACGGACCCAAAGGTTGGCAGATTCTTTGAACACGGACCCAAAGGTTGGCAGATTCTTTAAACACGGACAAAAAGGTTGGTAGATTCTTTGAACACGGACTCAAAGGATGTCAGATACTTTGAACACGGACCCAAAGGTTGGCAGATTCTTTGAACACGGACAAAAAGGTTGGCAGATTCTTTGAAGAAGGACACAAAGGTTGGCAGATTCTTTGAATACGGACACAAAGGTTGGCAGATTCTTTGAAGCCGGACAAAAAGGTTGGCAGATTCTTTGAACACGGACCCAAAAGTTGGCAGATTCTTTGAACACGGACCCAAAGGTTGGCAGATTCTTTGAACACGGACCCAAAGGTTGGCAGATTCTTTGAACACGGACCCAAAGGTTGGCAGATTCTTTGAACACGGACCCAAAGGTTGGCAGATTCATTGAACACAGACCCAAAGGTTGGCAGATTCTTTGAAGACGGACACAGAGGTTGGCAGATTCTTTGAACACGGACCCAAAGGTTGGCAGATTCTTTGAACACGGACCCAAAGGTTGGCAGATTCTTTGAACACGGACCCAAAGGTTGGCAGATTCTTTGAACACGGACAAAAAGGTTGGCAGATTCTTTGAAGACGGACACAAAGGTTGGCAGATTCTTTGAACACGGACACAAAGGTTGGCAGATTCTTTGAAGCCGGACACAAAGGTTGGCAGATTCTTTGAACACGGACCCAAAGGTTGGCAGATTCCTTGAACACGGACCCAAAGGTTGGCAGATTCTTTGAACACGGACCCAAAGGTTGGTAGATTCTTTGAACACGGACCCAAAGGTTGGCAGATCCTTTGAATACGGACCCAAAGGTTGGCAGATTCTTTGAACACGGACCCAAAGGTTGGCAGATTCTTTGAACACGGACCCAAAGGTTGGCAGATACTGTATGTTGAACACGGACACAAATATCGGCAGATTCTTTGAACACGGACCCAAAGGTTGGCAGATTCTTTGAACACGGACCAAAAGGTTGGCAGATTCTTTGAACATGGACCCAAAGGTTGGCAGATTCTTTGAACAAGGACCCAAAGGTTGGCAGATTCTTTGAACACGGACCCAAAGGTTGGCAGATTCTTTGAACACGGACCCAAAGGTTGGCAGATTCTTTAAACACGGACAAAAAGGTTGGTAGATTCTTTGAACACGGACCCAAAGGTTGGCAGTTTCTTTGAACACGGACACAAAGGTTGGCAGATTCTTTAAACACGGACAAAAAGGTTGGCAGTTTCTTTGAACACGGACCCAAAGGTTGGCAGTTTCTTTGAACACGGACACAAAGGTTGGCAGATTCTTTAAACACGGACCCAAAGGATGTCAGATACTTTGAACACGGACCCAAATGTTGGCGGATTCTTTGAACACGGACCCAAAGGTTGGCAGATTCTTTGAACACGGACCCAAAGGTTGGCAGATTCTTTGAAGATGGACCCAAAGGTTGGCAGATTCTTTGAACACGGACCCAATTGTTGGCAGATTCTTTGAACACTGACAAAAATGTTGGTAGATATACTATGAACACTCAAACACATCAACGCACAACATAAACACTTCTGAACACGGACCCAAAGGTTGGCAGATTCTTTGAACACGGACCCAAAGGTTGGCAGATTCTTTGAACACGGACCCAAAGGTTGGCAGATTCTTTAAACACGGACAAAAAGGTTGGTAGATTCTTTGAACACGGACTCAAAGGATGTCAGATACTTTGAACACGGACCCAAAGGTTGGCAGATTCTTTGAACACGGACAAAAAGGTTGGCAGATTCTTTGAAGAAGGACACAAAGGTTGGCAGATTCTTTGAATACGGACACAAAGGTTGGCAGATTCTTTGAAGCCGGACAAAAAGGTTGGCAGATTCTTTGAACACGGACCCAAAAGTTGGCAGATTCTTTGAACACGGACCCAAAGGTTGGCAGATTCTTTGAACACGGACCCAAAGGTTGGCAGATTCTTTGAACACGGACCCAAAGGTTGGCAGATTCTTTGAACACGGACCCAAAGGTTGGCAGATTCTTTGAACACGGACCAAAACGGTGGCAGATTCATTGAACACAGACCCAAAGGTTGGCAGATTCTTTGAAGACGGACACAGAGGTTGGCAGATTCTTTGAACACGGACCCAAAGGTTGGCAGATTCTTTGAACACGGACCCAAAGGTTGGCAGATTCTTTGAACACGGACCCAAAGGTTGGCAGATTCTTTGAACACGGACAAAAAGGTTGGCAGATTCTTTGAAGACGGACACAAAGGTTGGCAGATTCTTTGAACACGGACACAAAGGTTGGCAGATACTTTGAACACGGACCCAAAGGTTGGCAGATTCCTTGAACACGGACCCAAAGGTTGACAGATTCTTTGAACACGGACCCAAAGGTTGGCAGATTCTTTGAACACGGACCCAAAGGTTGGCAGATCCTTTGAATACGGACCCAAAGGTTGGCAGATTCTTTGAACACGGACCCAAAGGTTGGCAGATTCTTTGAACACGGACCCAAAGGTTGGCAGATACTGTATGTTGAACACGGACACAAATATCGGCAGATTCTTTGAACACGGACCCAAAGGTTGGCAGATTCTTTGAACACGGACCAAAAGGTTGGCAGATTCTTTGAACATGGACCCAAAGGTTGGCAGATTCTTTGAACAAGGACCCAAAGGTTGGCAGATTCTTTGAACACGGACCCAAAGGTTGGCAGATTCTTTGAACACGGACCCAAAGGTTGGCAGATTCTTTAAACACGGACAAAAAGGTTGGTAGATTCTTTGAACACGACCCAAATGTTGGAAGATTCTTTGAACACGGACACATAGGTTGGCAGATTCTTTGAACATGGACCCAAAGGTTGGCAGATTCTTTGAACACGGACCCAAAGGTTGGCAGATTCTTTGAACAAGGACCCAAAGGTTGGCAGATTCTTTGAACAAGGACCCAAAGGTTGGCAGATTCTTTGAACACGACCCAAATGTTGGAAGATTCTTTGAACACGGACACATAGGTTGGCAGATTCTTTGAACATGGACCCAAAGGTTGGCAGATTCTTTGAACACGGACCCAAAGGTTGGCAGATTCTTTGAACACGGACCCAAAGGTTGGCAGATCCTTTGAATACGGACCCAAAGGTTGGCAGATTCTTTGAACACGGACCCAAAGGTTGGCAGATTCTTTAAACACGGACACAAATTTTGGCAGATACTGTATGTTGAACACGGACACAAATATCGGCAAATTCTTTGAACACGGACCCAAAGGTTGGCAGATTCTTTGAACACGGACCAAAAGGTTGGCAGATTCTTTGAACATGGACCCAAAGGTTGGCAGATTCTTTGAATAAGGACCCAAAGGTTGGTAGTTTAGATTCTTTGAACACGGACCCAAAGGTTGGCAGATTCTTTGAACACTTACCCAAAGGTTGGCAGATTATTTGAACACGGACCCAAATGTTGGCAGATTCTTTGAACACGGACCCAAAGGTTGGCAGATTCTTTGAACAAGGACCCAAAGGTTGGCAGATTCTTTGAACACGGACCCAAAGGTTGGCAGATTCTTTGAACACGGACCCAAAGGTTGGCAGATTCTTTGAACACGGACCCAAAGGTTGGCAGATTCTTTGAACAAGGACCCAAAGGTTGGCATATTCTTTGAACACGGATCCAAAGGTTGGCAGATTCTTTGAACACGGACCCAAAGGTTGGCAGATTCTTTGAACACGGGCACAACGGTTGGCAGATTTTTTGAACACCGACCCAAAGGTTGGCAGATTCTTTAAACACGGACACAAAGGTTGGCAAATTCTTTGAACACGGACCCAAAGGTTGGCAGTTTCTTTGAACACGGACACAAAGGTTGGCAGATTCTTTAAACACGGACAAAAAGGTTGGTAGATTCTTTGAACACGGACCCAAAGGATGTCAGATACTTTGAACACGGACCCAAATGTTGGCGGATTCTTTGAACACGGACCCAAAGGTTGGCAGATTCTTTGAACACGGACCCAAAGGTTGGCAGATTCTTTGAAGATGGACCCAAAGGTTGGCAGATTCTTTGAACACGGACCCAATTGTTGGCAGATTCTTTGAACACTGACAAAAATGTTGGTAGATATACTATGAACACTCAAACACATCAACGCACAACATAAACACTTCTGAACACGGACCCAAAGGTTGGCAGATTCTTTGAACGGACCCAAAGGTTGGCAGATTCTTTGAACACGGACCCAAAGGTTGGCAGATTCTTTAAACACGGACAAAAAGGTTGGTAGATACTTTGAACACGGACAAAAAGGTTGGCAGATTCTTTGAAGAAGGACACAAAGGTTGGCAGATTCTTTGAATACGGACACAAAGGTTGGCAGATTCTTTGAAGCCGGACAAAAAGGTTGGCAGATTCTTTGAACACGGACCCAAAAGTTGGCAGATTCTTTGAACACGGACCCAAAGGTTGGCAGATTCTTTGAACACGGACCCAAAGGTTGGCAGATTCTTTGAACACGGACCCAAAGGTTGGCAGATTCTTTGAACACGGACCCAAAGGTTGGCAGATTCTTTGAACACGGACAAAAAGGTTGGCAGATTCTTTGAAGACGGACACAAAGGTTGGCAGATTCTTTGAACACGGACCCAAAAGTTGGCAGATTCTTTGAACACGGACCCAAAGGTTGGCAGATTCTTTGAACACGGACAAAAAGGTTGGCAGATTCTTTGAAGAAGGACACAAAGGTTGGCAGATTCTTTGAATACGGACACAAAGGTTGGCAGATTCTTTGAAGCCGGACAAAAAGGTTGGCAGATTCTTTGAACACGGACCCAAAAGTTGGCAGATTCTTTGAACACGGACCCAAAGGTTGGCAGATTCTTTGAACACGGACCCAAAGGTTGGCAGATTCTTTGAACACGGACCCAAAAGTTGGCAGATTCTTTGAACACGGACCCAAAGGTTGGCAGATTCTTTGAACACGGACACAAAGGTTGGCAGATACTTTGAACACGGACCCAAAGGTTGGCAGATTCTTTGAACACGGACCCAAAAGTTGGCAGATTCTTTGAACACGGACCCAAAGGTTGGCAGATTCTTTGAACACGGACAAAAAGGTTGGCAGATTCTTTGAAGAAGGACACAAAGGTTGGCAGATTCTTTGAATACGGACACAAAGGTTGGCAGATTCTTTGAAGCCGGACAAAAAGGTTGGCAGATTCTTTGAACACGGACCCAAAAGTTGGCAGATTCTTTGAACACGGACCCAAAGGTTGGCAGATTCTTTGAACACGGACCCAAAGGTTGGCAGATTCTTTGAACACGGACCCAAAGGTTGGCAGATTCTTTGAACACGGACCCAAAGGTTGGCAGATTCTTTGAACACGGACCAAAACGGTGGCAGATTCATTGAACACAGACCCAAAGGTTGGCAGATTCTTTGAAGACGGACACAGAGGTTGGCAGATTCTTTGAACACGGACACAAAGGTTGGCAGATTCTTTGAAGCCGGACACAAAGGTTGGCAGATTCTTTGAACACGGACCCAAAGGTTGGCAGATTCCTTGAACACGGACCCAAAGGTTGGCAGATTCTTTGAACACGGACCCAAAGGTTGGTAGATTCTTTGAACACGGACCCAAAGGTTGGCAGATCCTTTGAATACGGACCCAAAGGTTGGCAGATTCTTTGAACACGGACCCAAAGGTTGGCAGATTCTTTGAACACGGACCCAAAGGTTGGCAGATACTGTATGTTGAACACGGACACAAATATCGGCAGATTCTTTGAACACGGACCCAAAGGTTGGCAGATTCTTTGAACACGGACCAAAAGGTTGGCAGATTCTTTGAACATGGACCCAAAGGTTGGCAGATTCTTTGAACAAGGACCCAAAGGTTGGCAGATTCTTTGAACACGGACCCAAAGGTTGGCAGATTCTTTGAACACGGACCCAAAGGTTGGCAGATTCTTTAAACACGGACAAAAAGGTTGGTAGATTCTTTGAACACGGACCCAAAGGTTGGCAGTTTCTTTGAACACGGACACAAAGGTTGGCAGATTCTTTAAACACGGACAAAAAGGTTGGCAGTTTCTTTGAACACGGACCCAAAGGTTGGCAGTTTCTTTGAACACGGACACAAAGGTTGGCAGATTCTTTAAACACGGACCCAAAGGATGTCAGATACTTTGAACACGGACCCAAATGTTGGCGGATTCTTTGAACACGGACCCAAAGGTTGGCAGATTCTTTGAACACGGACCCAAAGGTTGGCAGATTCTTTGAAGATGGACCCAAAGGTTGGCAGATTCTTTGAACACGGACCCAATTGTTGGCAGATTCTTTGAACACTGACAAAAATGTTGGTAGATATACTATGAACACTCAAACACATCAACGCACAACATAAACACTTCTGAACACGGACCCAAAGGTTGGCAGATTCTTTGAACACGGACCCAAAGGTTGGCAGATTCTTTGAACACGGACCCAAAGGTTGGCAGATTCTTTAAACACGGACAAAAAGGTTGGTAGATTCTTTGAACACGGACTCAAAGGATGTCAGATACTTTGAACACGGACCCAAAGGTTGGCAGATTCTTTGAACACGGACAAAAAGGTTGGCAGATTCTTTGAAGAAGGACACAAAGGTTGGCAGATTCTTTGAATACGGACACAAAGGTTGGCAGATTCTTTGAAGCCGGACAAAAAGGTTGGCAGATTCTTTGAACACGGACCCAAAAGTTGGCAGATTCTTTGAACACGGACCCAAAGGTTGGCAGATTCTTTGAACACGGACCCAAAGGTTGGCAGATTCTTTGAACACGGACCCAAAGGTTGGCAGATTCTTTGAACACGGACCCAAAGGTTGGCAGATTCTTTGAACACGGACCAAAACGGTGGCAGATTCATTGAACACAGACCCAAAGGTTGGCAGATTCTTTGAAGACGGACACAGAGGTTGGCAGATTCTTTGAACACGGACCCAAAGGTTGGCAGATTCTTTGAACACGGACCCAAAGGTTGGCAGATTCTTTGAACACGGACCCAAAGGTTGGCAGATTCTTTGAACACGGACAAAAAGGTTGGCAGATTCTTTGAAGACGGACACAAAGGTTGGCAGATTCTTTGAACACGGACACAAAGGTTGGCAGATACTTTGAACACGGACCCAAAGGTTGGCAGATTCCTTGAACACGGACCCAAAGGTTGGCAGATTCTTTGAACACGGACCCAAAGGTTGGCAGATTCTTTGAACACGGACCCAAAGGTTGGCAGATCCTTTGAATACGGACCCAAAGGTTGGCAGATTCTTTGAACACGGACCCAAAGGTTGGCAGATTCTTTGAACACGGACCCAAAGGTTGGCAGATACTGTATGTTGAACACGGACACAAATATCGGCAGATTCTTTGAACACGGACCCAAAGGTTGGCAGATTCTTTGAACACGGACCAAAAGGTTGGCAGATTCTTTGAACATGGACCCAAAGGTTGGCAGATTCTTTGAACAAGGACCCAAAGGTTGGCAGATTCTTTGAACACGGACCCAAAGGTTGGCAGATTCTTTGAACACGGACCCAAAGGTTGGCAGATTCTTTAAACACGGACAAAAAGGTTGGTAGATTCTTTGAACACGACCCAAATGTTGGAAGATTCTTTGAACACGGACACATAGGTTGGCAGATTCTTTGAACATGGACCCAAAGGTTGGCAGATTCTTTGAACACGGACCCAAAGGTTGGCAGATTCTTTGAACAAGGACCCAAAGGTTGGCAGATTCTTTGAACAAGGACCCAAAGGTTGGCAGATTCTTTGAACACGACCCAAATGTTGGAAGATTCTTTGAACACGGACACATAGGTTGGCAGATTCTTTGAACATGGACCCAAAGGTTGGCAGATTCTTTGAACACGGACCCAAAGGTTGGCAGATTCTTTGAACACGGACCCAAAGGTTGGCAGATCCTTTGAATACGGACCCAAAGGTTGGCAGATTCTTTGAACACGGACCCAAAGGTTGGCAGATTCTTTAAACACGGACACAAATTTTGGCAGATACTGTATGTTGAACACGGACACAAATATCGGCAAATTCTTTGAACACGGACCCAAAGGTTGGCAGATTCTTTGAACACGGACCAAAAGGTTGGCAGATTCTTTGAACATGGACCCAAAGGTTGGCAGATTCTTTGAATAAGGACCCAAAGGTTGGTAGTTTAGATTCTTTGAACACGGACCCAAAGGTTGGCAGATTCTTTGAACACTTACCCAAAGGTTGGCAGATTATTTGAACACGGACCCAAATGTTGGCAGATTCTTTGAACACGGACCCAAAGGTTGGCAGATTCTTTGAACAAGGACCCAAAGGTTGGCAGATTCTTTGAACACGGACCCAAAGGTTGGCAGATTCTTTGAACACGGACCCAAAGGTTGGCAGATTCTTTGAACACGGACCCAAAGGTTGGCAGATTCTTTGAACAAGGACCCAAAGGTTGGCATATTCTTTGAACACGGATCCAAAGGTTGGCAGATTCTTTGAACACGGACCCAAAGGTTGGCAGATTCTTTGAACACGGGCACAAAGGTTGGCAGATTTTTTGAACACCGACCCAAAGGTTGGCAGATTCTTTAAACACGGACACAAAGGTTGGCAAATTCTTTGAACACGGACCCAAAGGTTGGCAGTTTCTTTGAACACGGACACAAAGGTTGGCAGATTCTTTAAACACGGACAAAAAGGTTGGTAGATTCTTTGAACACGGACCCAAAGGATGTCAGATACTTTGAACACGGACCCAAATGTTGGCGGATTCTTTGAACACGGACCCAAAGGTTGGCAGATTCTTTGAACACGGACCCAAAGGTTGGCAGATTCTTTGAAGATGGACCCAAAGGTTGGCAGATTCTTTGAACACGGACCCAATTGTTGGCAGATTCTTTGAACACTGACAAAAATGTTGGTAGATATACTATGAACACTCAAACACATCAACGCACAACATAAACACTTCTGAACACGGACCCAAAGGTTGGCAGATTCTTTGAACGGACCCAAAGGTTGGCAGATTCTTTGAACACGGACCCAAAGGTTGGCAGATTCTTTAAACACGGACAAAAAGGTTGGTAGATTCTTTGAACACGGACTCAAAGGATGTCAGATACTTTGAACACGGACCCAAAGGTTGGCAGATTCTTTGAACACGGACAAAAAGGTTGGCAAATTCTTTGAAGAAGGACACAAAGGTTGGCAGATTCTTTGAATACGGACACAAAGGTTGGCAGATTCTTTGAAGCCGGACAAAAAGGTTGGCAGATTCTTTGAACACGGACCCAAAAGTTGGCAGATTCTTTGAACACGGACCCAAAGGTTGGCAGATTCTTTGAACACGGACCCAAAGGTTGGCAGATTCTTTGAACACGGACCCAAAGGTTGGCAGATTCTTTGAACACGGACCCAAAGGTTGGCAGATTCTTTGAACACGGACCAAAACGGTGGCAGATTCATTGAACACAGACCCAAAGGTTGGCAGATTCTTTGAAGACGGACACAGAGGTTGGCAGATTCTTTGAACACGGACCCAAAGGTTGGCAGATTCTTTGAACACGGACCCAAAGGTTGGCAGATTCTTTGAACACGGACCCAAAGGTTGGCAGATTCTTTGAACACGGACAAAAAGGTTGGCAGATTCTTTGAAGACGGACACAAAGGTTGGCAGATTCTTTAAAAACGGACACAAAGGTTGGCAAATTCTTTGAACACGGACCCAAAGGTTGGCAGTTTCTTTGAACACGGACACAAAGGTTGGCAGATTCTTTAAACACGGACAAAAAGGTTGGTAGATTCTTTGAACACGGACCCAAAGGATGTCAGATACTTTGAACACGGACCCAAATGTTGGCGGATTCTTTGAACACGGACCCAAAGGTTGGAAGATTCTTTGAACACGGACCCAAAGGTTGGCAGATTCTTTGAAGATGGACCCAAAGGTTGGCAGATTCTTTGAACACGGACCCAATTGTTGGCAGATTCTTTGAACACTGACAAAAATGTTGGTAGATATACTATGAACACTCAAACACATCAACGCACAACATAAACACTTCTGAACACGGACCCAAAGGTTGGCAGATTCTTTGAACGGACCCAAAGGTTGGCAGATTCTTTGAACACGGACCCAAAGGTTGGCAGATTCTTTAAACACGGACAAAAAGGTTGGTAGATTCTTTGAACACGGACTCAAAGGATGTCAGATACTTTGAACACGGACCCAAAGGTTGGCAGATTCTTTGAACACGGACAAAAAGGTTGGCAGATTCTTTGAAGAAGGACACAAAGGTTGGCAGATTCTTTGAATACGGACACAAAGGTTGGCAGATTCTTTGAAGCCGGACAAAAAGGTTGGCAGATTCTTTGAACACGGACCCAAAAGTTGGCAGATTCTTTGAACACGGACCCAAAGGTTGGCAGATTCTTTGAACACGGACCCAAAGGTTGGCAGATTCTTTGAACAAGGACCCAAAGGTTGGCAGATTCTTTGAACACGGACCCAAAGGTTGGCAGATTCTTTGAACACGGACCAAAACGGTGGCAGATTCATTGAACACAGACCCAAAGGTTGGCAGATTCTTTGAAGACGGACACAGAGGTTGGCAGATTCTTTGAACACGGACCCAAAGGTTGGCAGATTCTTTGAACACGGACCCAAAGGTTGGCAGATTCTTTGAACACGGACCCAAAGGTTGGCAGATTCTTTGAACACGGACAAAAAGGTTGGCAGATTCTTTGAAGACGGACACAAAGGTTGGCAGATTCTTTGAACACGGACACAAAGGTTGGCAGATTCTTTGAAGCCGGACACAAAGGTTGGCAGATTCTTTGAACACGGACCCAAAGGTTGGCAGATTCCTTGAACACGGACCCAAAGGTTGGCAGATTCTTTGAACACGGACCCAAAGGTTGGCAGATTCTTTGAACACGGACCTAAAGGTTGGCAGATCCTTTGAATACGGACCCAAAGGTTGGCAGATTCTTTGAACACGGACCCAAAGGTTGGCAGATTCTTTGAACACGGACCCAAAGGTTGGCAGATACTGTATGTTGAACACGGACACAAATATCGGCAGATTCTTTGAACACGGACCCAAAGGTTGGCAGATTCTTTGAACACGGACCAAAAGGTTGGCAGATTCTTTGAACATGGACCCAAAGGTTGGCAGATTCTTTGAACAAGGACCCAAAGGTTGGCAGATTCTTTGAACACGGACCAAAAGGTTGGCAGATTCTTTGAACACGGACCCAAACGTTGGCAGATTCTTTAAACACGGACAAAAAGGTTGGTAGATTCTTTGAACACGGACCCAAAGGTTGGCAGTTTCTTTGAACACGGACACAAAGGTTGGCAGATTCTTTAAACACGGACAAAAAGGTTGGTAGATTCTTTGAACACGGACCCAAAGGATGTCAGATACTTTGAACACGGACCCAAATGTTGGCGGATTCTTTGAACACGGACCCAAAGGTTGGCAGATTCTTTGAACACGGACCCAAAGGTTGGCAGATTCTTTGAAGATGGACCCAAAGGTTGGCAGATTCTTTGAACACGTACCCAATTGTTGGCAGATTCTTTGAACACGTACCCAATTGTTGGCAGATTCTTTGAACACTGACAAAAATGTTGGTAGATATACTATGAACACTCAAACACATCAACGCACAACATAAACACTTCTGAACACGGACCCAAAGGTTGGCAGATTCTTTGAACACGGACCCAAAGGTTGGCAGATTCTTTGAACACGGACCCAAAGGTTGGCAGATTCTTTAAACACGGACAAAAAGGTTGGTAGATTCTTTGAACACGGACTCAAAGGATGTCAGATACTTTGAACACGGACCCAAAGGTTGGCAGATTCTTTGAACACGGACAAAAAGGTTGGCAGATTCTTTGAAGAAGGACACAAAGGTTGGCAGATTCTTTGAATACGGACACAAAGGTTGGCAGATTCTTTAAGCCGGACAAAAAGGTTGGCAGATTCTTTGAACACGGACCCAAAAGTTGGCAGATTCTTTGAACACGGACCCAAAGGTTGGCAGATTCTTTGAACACGGACCCAAAGGTTGGCAGATTCTTTGAACACGGACCCAAAGGTTGGCAGATTCTTTGAACACGGACCCAAAGGTTGGCAGATTCTTTGAACACGGACCAAAACGGTGGCAGATTCATTGAACACAGACCCAAAGGTTGGCAGATTCTTTGAAGACGGACACAGAGGTTGGCAGATTCTTTGAACACGGACCCAAAGGTTGGCAGATTCTTTGAACACGGACCCAAAGGTTGGCAGATTCTTTGAACACGGACCCAAAGGTTGGCAGATTCTTTGAACACGGACAAAAAGGTTGGCAGATTCTTTGAAGACGGACACAAAGGTTGGCAGATTCTTTGAACACGGACACAAAGGTTGGCAGATTCTTTGAACACGGACCCAAAGGTTGGCAGATTCTTTGAACACGGACCCAAACGGTGGCAGATTCTTTGAACACGGACCCAAAGGTTGGCAGATTCTTTGAACACGGACCCAAAGGTTGGCAGATTCTTTGAACACGGACAAAAAGGTTGGCAGATTCTTTGAACACGGACACAAAGGTTGGCAGATTCTTTGAAGCCGGACACAAAGGTTGGCAGATTCTTTGAACACGGACCCAAAGGTTGGCAGATTCCTTGAACACGGACCCAAAGGTTGGCAGATTCTTTGAACACGGACCCAAAGGTTGGCAGATTCTTTGAACACGGACCCAAAGGTTGGCAGATCCTTTGAATACGGACACAAAGGTTGGCAGATTCTTTGAAGCCGGACAAAAAGGTTGGCAGATTCTTTGAACACGGACCCAAAAGTTGGCAGATTCTTTGAACACGGACCCAAAGGTTGGCAGATTCTTTGAACACGGACCCAAAGGTTGGCAGATTCTTTGAACACGGACCCAAAGGTTGGCAGATTCTTTGAACACGGACCCAAAGGTTGGCAGATTCTTTGAACACGGACCAAAACGGTGGCAGATTCATTGAACACAGACCCAAAGGTTGGCAGATTCTTTGAAGACGGACACAGAGGTTGGCAGATTCTTTGAACACGGACCCAAAGGTTGGCAGATTCTTTGAACACGGACCCAAAGGTTGGCAGATTCTTTGAACACGGACCCAAAGGTTGGCAGATTCTTTGAACACGGACAAAAAGGTTGGCAGATTCTTTGAAGACGGACACAAAGGTTGGCAGATTCTTTGAACACGGACACAAAGGTTGGCAGATTCTTTGAACACGGACCCAAAGGTTGGCAGATTCTTTGAACACGGACCCAAACGGTGGCAGATTCTTTGAACACGGACCCAAAAGTTGGCAGATTCTTTGAACACGGACCCAAAGGTTGGCAGATTCTTTGAACACGGACCCAAAGGTTGGCAGATTCTTTGAACACGGACCCAAAGGTTGGCAGATTCTTTGAACACGGACCCAAAGGTTGGCAGATTCTTTGAACACGGACCAAAACGGTGGCAGATTCATTGAACACAGACCCAAAGGTTGGCAGATTCTTTGAAGACGGACACAGAGGTTGGCAGATTCTTTGAACACGGACCCAAAGGTTGGCAGATTCTTTGAACACGGACCCAAAGGTTGGCAGATTCTTTGAACACGGACCCAAAGGTTGGCAGATTCTTTGAACACGGACAAAAAGGTTGGCAGATTCTTTGAAGACGGACACAAAGGTTGGCAGATTCTTTGAACACGGACACAAAGGTTGGCAGATTCTTTGAAGCCGGACACAAAGGTTGGCAGATTCTTTGAACACGGACCCAAAGGTTGGCAGATTCCTTGAACACGGACCCAAAGGTTGGCAGATTCTTTGAACACGGACCCAAAGGTTGGCAGATTCTTTGAACACGGACCTAAAGGTTGGCAGATCCTTTGAATACGGACCCAAAGGTTGGCAGATTCTTTAAACACGGACCCAAAGGTTGGCAGATTCTTTGAACACGGACCCAAAGGTTGGCAGATACTGTATGTTGAACACGGACACAAATATCGGCAGATTCTTTGAACACGGACCCAAAGGTTGGCAGATTCTTTGAACACGGACCAAAAGGTTGGCAGATTCTTTGAACATGGACCCAAAGGTTGGCAGATTCTTTGAACAAGGACCCAAAGGTTGGCAGATTCTTTGAACACGGACCCAAAGGTTGGCAGATTCTTTGAACACGGACCCAAACGTTGGCAGATTCTTTAAACACGGACAAAAAGGTTGGTAGATTCTTTGAACACGGACCCAAAGGTTGGCAGTTTCTTTGAACACGGACACAAAGGTTGGCAGATTCTTTAAACACGGACAAAAAGGTTGGTAGATTCTTTGAACACGGACCCAAAGGATGTCAGATACTTTGAACACGGACCCAAATGTTGGCGGATTCTTTGAACACGGACCCAAAGGTTGGCAGATTCTTTGAACACGGACCCAAAGGTTGGCAGATTCTTTGAAGATGGACCCAAAGGTTGACAGATTCTTTGAACACGTACCCAATTGTTGGCAGATTCTTTGAACACGTACCCAATTGTTGGCAGATTCTTTGAACACTGACAAAAATGTTGGTAGATATACTATGAACACTCAAACACATCAACGCACAACATAAACACTTCTGAACACGGACCCAAAGGTTGGCAGATTCTTTGAACACGGACCCAAAGGTTGGCAGATTCTTTGAACACGGACCCAAAGGTTGGCAGATTCTTTAAACACGGACAAAAAGGTTGGTAGATTCTTTGAACACGGACCCAAAGGTTGGCAGATTCTTTGAATACGGACACAAAGGTTGGCAGATTCTTTGAACACGGACCCAAAGGTTGGCAGATTCTTTGAACACGGACCCAAAGGTTGGCAGATTCTTTGAACACGGACCCAAAGGTTGGCAGATTCTTTGAACACGGACCCAAAGGTTGGCAGATTCTTTGAACACGGACCCAAAGGTTGACAGATTCTTTAAACACGGACAAAAAGGTTGGTAGATTCTTTGAACACGGACTCAAAGGATGTCAGATACTTTGAACACGGACCCAAAGGTTGGCAGATTCTTTGAACACGGACAAAAAGGTTGGCAGATTCTTTGAAGAAGGACACAAAGGTTGGCAGATTCTTTGAATACGGACACAAAGGTTGGCAGATTCTTTGAAGCCGGACAAAAAGGTTGGCAGATTCTTTGAACACGGACCCAAAAGTTGGCAGATTCTTTGAACACGGACCCAAAGATTGGCAGATTCTTTGAACACGGACCCAAAGGTTGGCAGATTCTTTGAACACGGACCCAAAGGTTGGCAGATTCTTTGAACACGGACCCAAAGGTTGGCAGATTCTTTGAACACGGACCAAAACGGTGGCAGATTCATTGAACACAGACCCAAAGGTTGGCAGATTCTTTGAAGACGGACACAGAGGTTGGCAGATTCTTTGAACACGGACCCAAAGGTTGGCAGATTCTTTGAACACGGACCCAAAGGTTGGCAGATTCTTTGAACACGGACCCAAAGGTTGGCAGATTCTTTGAACACGGACAAAAAGGTTGGCAGATTCTTTGAAGACGGACACAAAGGTTGGCAGATTCTTTGAACACGGACACAAAGGTTGGCAGATTCTTTGAACACGGACCCAAAGGTTGGCAGATTCTTTGAACACGGACCCAAACGGTGGCAGATTCTTTGAACACGGACCCAAAGGTTGGCAGATTCTTTGAACACGGACCCAAAGGTTGGCAGATTCTTTGAACACGGACAAAAAGGTTGGCAGATTCTTTGAACACGGACACAAAGGTTGGCAGATTCTTTGAAGCCGGACACAAAGGTTGGCAGATTCTTTGAACACGGACCCAAAGGTTGGCAGATTCCTTGAACACGGACCCAAAGGTTGGCAGATTCTTTGAACACGGACCCAAAGGTTGGCAGATTCTTTGAACACGGACCCAAAGGTTGGCAGATCCTTTGAATACGGACCCAAAGGTTGGCAGATTCTTTGAACACGGACCCAAAGGTTGGCAGATTCTTTGAACACGGACCCAAAGGTTGGCAGATACTGTATGTTGAACACGGACACAAATATCGGCAGATTCTTTGAACACGGACCCAAAGGTTGGCAGATTCTTTGAACACGGACCAAAAGGTTGGCAGATTCTTTGAACATGGACCCAAAGGTTGGCAGATTCTTTGAACAAGGACCCAAAGGTTGGCAGATTCTTTGAACACGGACCCAAAGGTTGGCAGATTCTTTGAACACGGACCCAAAGGTTGGCAGATTCTTTAAACACGGACAAAAAGGTTGGTAGATTCTTTGAACACGGACTCAAAGGATGTCAGATACTTTGAACATGGACCCAAAGGATGGCAGATTCTTTGAACACGGACCCAAAGGTTGGCAGATTCTTTGAACACGACCCAAATGTTGGAAGATTCTTTGAACACGGACACATAGGTTGGCAGATTCTTTGAACATGGACCCAAAGGTTGGCAGATTCTTTGAACACGGACCCAAAGGTTGGCAGATTCTTTGAACACGGACCCAAATGTTGGCAGATTCTTTGAACACGGACCCAAAGGTTGGCAGATTCTTTGAACACGGACCCAAAGGTTGGCAGATTCTTTGAAGATGGACCCAAAGGTTGGCAGATTCTTTGAACACGGACCCAATTGTTGGCAGATTCTTTGAACACTGACAAAAATGTTGGTAGATATACTATGAACACTCAAACACATCAATGCACAACATAAACACTTCTAAACACGGACCCAAAGGTTGGCAGATTCTTTGAACACGGACCCAAAGGTTGGCAGATCTTTGAACACGGACACAAAGGTTGGCAGATTCTTTAAACACGGACAAAAAGGTTGGCAAATTCTTTGAACACGGACCCAAAGGTTGGCAGATTCTTTGAACACGGACCCAAAGGTTGGCAGTTTCTTTGAACACGGACACAAAGGTTGGCAGATTCTTTAAACACGGACAAAAAGGTTGGTAGATTCTTTGAACACGGACCCAAAGGATGTCAGATACTTTGAACACGGACCCAAATGTTGGCGGATTCTTTGAACACGGACCCAAAGGTTGGCAGATTCTTTGAACACGGACCCAAAGGTTGGCAGATTCTTTGAAGATGGACCCAAAGGTTGGCAGATTCTTTGAACACGGACCCAATTGTTGGCAGATTCTTTGAACACTGACAAAAATGTTGGTAGATATACTATGAACACTCAAACACATCAATGCACAACATAAACACTTCTGAACACGGACCCAAAGGTTGGCAGATTCTTTGAACACGGACCCAAAGGTTGGCAGATTCTTTGAACACGGACCCAAAGGTTGGCAGATTCTTTAAACACGGACAAAAAGGTTGGTAGATTCTTTGAACACGGACCCAAAGGTTGGCAGATTCTTTGAACACGACCCAAATGTTGGAAGATTCTTTGAACACGGACACATAGGTTGGCAGATTCTTTGAACATGGACCCAAAGGTTGGCAGATTCTTTGAACACGGACCCAAGGGTTGGCTCATCTATCTGAAATACTATCTGAAATTCGTTGAAAAATAGCTGAGATACAGTATGAGCGTTCAAATGTTGCATGGTTTTGCATCTGCGCATGGGAATGTTTTCTATTTAATAAATACATACCATATTCTGGAACATTTGTTAACTCTTTATTTTTTTTTATTTTGTGTGCTATGATAGGGCAGTAGAACAGCCTGCGGACAGGCAGTGCTGGTGGAGGGATGTAATCTGTCTATCTTTGCCGATGTTACACATGAATGACTGCGGCACCGACGAAGAACATCTCTGCGACTGCCCTTCCAGTGTAAGTAACCCGGCATAGCACATTTTTTTTAATCTCAACTCACATTGAAATGCATACAACTTATTTAACTTTTCAAAAGTACAGGCCTACCTAACAGCTTGACAATGCATTCACATCAGAACCATTAAACAGTCCAACACAACGTCAGCCAAACCAAGTACATATATTGTAGTTCAATCGCAGTCCTCCTACCTCTGCCAACGTATTCCAATTATAATGCTTAACTCGCCAATCACTGAATGAAACTAATATACAGTACTGTACAGTACTGTGTACAGTACTTGTCTTATCTGGATATGCTCCCGATTGCAGTAAGGGAGACACAGCTTATACGGAATTTCTGAGCAGAATAGAATCTCTAAAATCAATATACTCCAATGCTGTCCCATACATATTAATGGATAGCAATGCAGACATCGGCGCAGGCCAAGGGCCAAGGTATTGCTGTGATCGTATAAAGCCAACTAAGAGAGGGAAGTTACAATGAACTATAAGGGAGACTCGGGTTTGACTGCGATTGACACCACAAATATATTTGATGGCCCATGTATAACCTTCTATGGACATGGAAACACATACATAGACCATATCTTAACCAACACGAGTGGCTGCGCCACATTTATTGACGGAAAAGTTAGCTGCCAGGAGACTGACTCTAACAGCTCGGACCACGTTCCTGTTACTGGTACCATTAAAATTAGGAAACACAGCAACACTCCATATAAAAATAACACCGCGGAAAACAATTTTAAATGCAGCAAAATACACTTACGCTTTAATTGGAAGAAATGTACATCCGAGGAGCTAGAAAAATACGCCAAATGTGTTGAAGTGTAACCAAGGCAAAGATATGAATGATCCGATACATGAGTCTTACCTACAGTCAAAAAGGTCTCCTCGACGATTAAGAAACTGGTTGGCAAAGAAGATAGAAGAAAGAAACTGGTTGACAGTTTTTAATTAATAAAATCCGATAATTTCGCCCCATTTTCGACCTTAAAAGTAATTTAATACCAAATACTGTCTGCTGGTTGGTTGTTGGATGTTGACCAATAATGGCGGCTTGGATGAATCAATTCAGCATCAGCTGATCAGTGTTCTGGTGTATCACAAGCATAGCACTGCATCTCACTGCATACGCATTACGGTGTACGGTACCTCCGCGTTACAGGTGTAGGGCCCTAATACACTGTACAGTGACTGCCAAGAAAGTGGCGCTGTGGTTGTGAACAGGCTGACTGGGGAACATACCTAGACAGAACTGCTGTGCAGTAGTGGCAATGCAGTAGGCCTACACTCTGACTGTATTGTCCTATTTTGAGCTCCATCTTGTGGTGTTTTGCCATCATTGGATTACCCCTAAATACCAATCAGCAGAGACAGTATTTGGTATTAAATTACTTTTAGGGTCGAAAATGGGGCGAAATTATCGGATTTTATTAATTAAAAAATGTAAAGTGTGCCTTCTAATAATACCTATCTCACTGGACAGCGAGAATTTATTTAAAGTTTTATAATTTCGATATTTTTGCTATTAATTTCGTCTTTTTCGTTATTTTCGAGTTTTATAACTATCCGACTCATTGACAGTTGAGCATATCCTCCACTTGCAGCCAACCACGATATGTCAATCAATGGAGAAAGTGCTAGCAGCAGCTCTTCACTTGGGCCGCCTACCACTATTGTTCGGCAACACCGTAATTAGCAGTCTATATAAGGGTAAGGGTAAACAGAGAAATGATCCCAGCTCATACCGACCCGTTAGTTCAATATGTATTTTTGCGAAGATGTTTGAGTCAATCATCGCACAGCACTATATGGGCAATGTGGATAGTGATGACTTACAGTGTGGGCTTATAAGCCAAGAAAAGGGCCTGATATGGTAATACTGTAGCAACGGTGCTAGAAATAATGGATTACTATCACCAGCAAGGGTCAGGATTATATGTCTGTCAACTGGATATAGAAGGAGCCTTCGACAATGTGAATCATGTTACCCTCATCAGCAAACTGGCCAATACGATGAATCCCTATATATCATTACTCTTGCTGGACTACTATTCCATTGGTCTTGCGTATTTAAAGTTCGGGACAGAAATCGACATATTGGATTGATTATGACTAAGGGTATAAAGCAGGGGTCACTGTTATCACCCTTATTATTCAATTACTATATGAAGGATGTATTATGTGCTGTAAAGCAACTACAGTTGGGCTGTACTGCATATAGGATATGGGCAGGGTGCATATCCTTTGCCGATGACATTTTACTGTTGAGTACCATGCCCTCTTCAATAGAACCCATGGTTGGAACCATTGAAACTGGTCTAACCTCTATAGATCTACGAATAGAAAATTCAAAAACACACTGGATGAAAACAAATTTTCTAGGTCATAAGCTATATGCATCAAGCTCCTCCGTCAACTGCTTCAGAGAATGCCTGAAAGCCATAACAATTATGTCAGAAAGATTCCACAAGCTGGGATGGAACTCGCGCTGGTGTAATGCTGAAGAAATTTCAAAACTATGGAATACATTTGCATTGCCGTCGCTACTACAGTATATACTTTCGTTTTCCTGACTGACTGCTGGATTAAGTGACAAACACTCTGCTCAACTTGATGCTTATTATAGGAAAACTTTACGTGGCTTATTCATGGTTGGAAACTATGTCTCGAATGGATGTATCTACCATCTGGTGAAAACAAATTCTATAAGTGCAGAAAGTTTATAGAGCGGCCGCCGGTCTGATTATGCGCATTACAAACTGCCCTATTATCCCTCTCCACTACATTATACGGAGTATAATCTGGCATGAGGGAAATGATGGTTCTAAGACATATTATGACTGCTGGCTCAGCATAGCATACTCAAAATGCGTCCAGTGTTATCCAGTCCCACAGCCAATTTCCCCACTTAACCATGAATACTCAAAGGATGTAATTCGTGGTTCAATAACCAATGTTCCTAATTGGATGGATATCATCAACGCAAAGGAACGCAGGACGTCTACAGCCTAAGATACTCAGCATTTAGCGTCAAACATCGTCGGATACGTGAATATTTTAATGTGCAAAGGAAATCGAATATGCACCAGGATGATGAACCACGGAACTTTAGAACTCTCTTCGCGATGCGGTATTAAGAGGTCCCCAGGTTTGCTGCATGATCGCCGTAACAACGCCTATATCTTGAGAACTGACTCGGTTCGGACTCGGTTAGGGTCTAACCGGGGGCAGACTACACGTCGAGATCGACGTGTAGTCTGCTTCTATGTACCGGGAGCGCGGTTCGCGCAACCCGGGGTTCTGATCTGATCTTTCTCGGCATTCGGAGGAGCTGGCGAAGCTATACATAATAATAAAAGTAAAAAACACTCCTTTATTAATCTATGTTTAACATATAAAATGAAATAAAAAGGAGAACATTACTCGCAGGCACACTTACGGCTACGGGCAACAATAATCAGATAATTTCACTACAAAAAATCTTTACTGGTTAAAATAAAGAGTCATATTTAGTAGCCAATTTATACAGTAGGTTGGTGATAGCGCGGTACGGCAGACAGGTCGGCAGGTCCCGGTATTAGGTGGGTATGGGTCGGTATAACTGTATATCCCTATACTCGACGCATGTCGTTGTGGCTCTGCATTGCGGTAGCTCGTGCCCAGACTTAATTCATTGGTCTCTACAGCACTACGCTGCTACGCAAAAATGTAACTAGTCGAAACTGCTTTTCATCGCCTGCGCTTACGCGTAGCCTACGAGTAGGTTATGGTTACACAAGCTTACGCTTGTGGGATTACTTGTTACTCTCACGTCATGTCTTCTTATCACTTATCAGCAGATCACGAATCCGGAATCAGCTAATTCAGTAATTATGAATAATTAGGCATGTCTCAGATCTGCTTTTCAGTATCTGCATAGGCCTATCAGCCTATAGCAGTACCGTATATACTATATAGCAGTATAGGACAGGTAGCATGCAGGCATGAGCCAGACTCTACCGGTCCACGGTCAGCCGGTCACCGGTAGCTCAAAAACTGAAATACTGAAATAAGAAGATACAGAGACTAAGATGTAAGAGACAACAGGACAACTACTGAAACTGAACTAACTGACAAACATTAGTTTTTTTAATAGGGCCTACCGGCTGACCGGGAATCATTTTATTTTGATTACCGGTACATTCGTTTTTTTAATGAACTACGGTACCCGGCTGCCCGGTACTGCACTGCGGTCTGGCGGTAGCCTGCTAGCAGACCACTGGCTGACTGGACTACAGACTAGGCAGCTAGGCCTACAGATTAAACTCCGGTACCGCGGTACCGGCAACCGGCACGTCTGTACTGCATTACAGGCTGACAGGTACAGCTGCCTCGCTGTAAAGTGTACAGCTGTACAGCTAGCCTACTAGATTAGGCCTATGCAGTTACAGAGTACCGGGCAGCCGGGTCCAGACGTCTGCACGTTACCATTACATTACAGCCTATCTAGGCTACCTATTGAAAAGTTTTATTTTCTGCGCCGAGCGCCAGACTGCCAGAACGCGGCGCCAAGCTGCCAAGCAGTTGGGGAGAGGAGAAGTTCAAATTTCAACTGAGTTGAAATATACCGGCAGACCGGTAGGCCTGTAGGCCTACAACTTTTTTTTAAGTTCAACTTTTAGGCCTTAAGTTCAGAAGTTGTCAGGTTGTAAATTCAACTCTAAAACTGTAAAATGGCAGGCAGGCAGAACATGCAGAACTGCAGAAGGCCCCCAACTGCCCAAGACGTGACATAAGGCTGTAAGGGGTGTTTTGTTTTAATTGTTTTTATTGATGTACCGACAGACCGGCCACCGGCTGACCGGTACCGTAATTCGAAAAATTGACCCTCATTACCAATGGAATAAAAACTTTCACCGTCGGGAATACTTTTATTTAAAACATTTTAAGTGGTTACATTTGCAAATTAGGCTGTTAGCTGGTTTGGGGTAGTCCTACCGCAACCGGGTAGCTGAAATACTGAAATACTACAGGAATTTTTTAGATGTACCCGGCAGCCCGGTATTAAATCTGTAAATTACCGCTGAATGTCATAGGCCTAATTATTGTTATTATAATGGAATAGGCCTGCTACCATGACTAACAGACTAATGCAGTAATGGGTTCCAATTCCTTATTTCATTATTTCCAAGAACAGTCCAAAGCTGCAAAGCTAGGCCCTACTCCAAAATTTGAATTTTTAAAAAAGGTGAATTTTAAACTACCGCACTACCGGTACCGGTCAGCCGGTAGCTGTCTAGTCTGCTAGTACGTAGTAGCCTACTCCAAAAGTTGAATTTTAATAAAAAGTTGAATTTTAAAAAATAAATTTGATTTTCAACTCAGTTGAAAATACAGAAATGGCTCCCCGACTGCCAAGTGCAAAAAATCCTGCGCCGGCTTGGTCCTTTCCTTCTGTCAGTCTGTCCTTGGCTGCTTGGTAATGCTACGCCAATGCTATGCTGGGGCTGAACATTTCTGTGCCAGCCAGCCCCAGTAAGGGAAAATACCCCGAATTGGGGTACTGCTCTATACCCAGAATCGGTGTTATAGTGGAAAATAGTGACACCGATTCGAGATTTTCAGTAGAAAGGTATACCCCGAATTGGTGTTCTACTAGAAAATCTCCAGGCAGCGGAAAAAATTAGGTATACCCCGAATCAGGGTATAGGAGTTATTTAGTTCCCTGTGAAATCTGTCAAGTGGAACCTGTCAATCAATCATATTATGATTGCAATGGCTATTCTTCATTGGCACTGGCTGACAGAGTGCCGATTGGCGCTATGTTGTGTTTGTGTACATATAATACTGTAATATTGAATATTATGGCGCAATTCCTGGCGTTGATTTTAACATACGATTCTAATAAATGACTCTTGTCACTAAAAGTGTGGTAAAATAAAATCAATCCTGAGTTAATTTCATTTTACGACTTTATAGATTAATTAATTATTGTGTACTTGATGAAAGTCATTCTTGCTTTGAACCTTTTTGTTTGCGTTGGAATCCAATATTGGAATGGAATATTGCTTCTGCTTTTATATTTTGTTTTATTTAGACTGATTAAATTTATAAGCATTCCTGATTTCCTGGCTTTACTCGGCGTTGCTGTTGAGGTTGGGCGGCAGACTAATTCAACTAGGCAGCAATGTTAAACGAGGCTATGGGTAATCTAACTAAAATAAATAGAATACAAATTGATCTTATTATTATTGCCATGTATAGCCTTGTCCTTTACATCAACTCAACTAGAAGGCCAGCAAGCTGGCTTTAAACGTACCTGCCCATCAAACTAGTACCCTGAGTGACCATGCAGACAAATCTATTGCCCTGGTATGGGTGGCACCAGCATGCAGACAATATCTAGGTTCCAATCATTACTGGAAGCCTATTACAAACTCTAATGGCCTGTCCTGCTATCAGCTAGGTGCTAGGGCCAATGTCAATATGTACATACATACAGCCAATATTGTGCACATACATACTTACATAAGCCTATTTACTCGGCTCAATCAGTTCGACTCGGCTCAATCAGTTAAACTTGGCTCGATTGGTTCGACTCGGCTCGATCATGGTTCGACTCGGCTCGATCATGGTTCGACTCGGCTCGATCATGGTTCGACTCGGCTCGATCATGGTTCGACTTGGCTTGATTGGTTCGACATGGCTTGATCGGTTCGATTCAGCTCAATTGGTTCGTCTCCAATTGATCTGGCTCGATCAGTTTGACTCGGTTCGACTTGGTTCGATCAGTTCGACTCGGCTCCTTAGGTTTGACTCGGCTCGATAGGTTTGACACGGCTTGATAAGTTTGACTCAGCTCGATACGTTCGGCACTATCAGTCCCACTCGACAGGTTCGTTCCAGCTCAATCGGTCCAAGACGGCATGATCCGGCTCAATCAGTTCGACTCTGCTCAATGGGTTCGACACGGCTCAATAGGTTCGACTTGGCTCAATAGGTTCGGCTCGGCTCAAACGGTCTGACTCATCTTGATCTGGCTCAATTGGTGTGACTCGGCTTGATGGGTTCGACTCGGTTCGATAGGTTCAACTTGGCTCGATAGGTTTGTCTCAGCTCGATAGGTTCAACTCAGCTCGATAGGTTCGACTCGGCTCCATCAGTTCGACTCGGCTTCATCGGATCGATATGGCTTTCTTAAATAGCGAAATTTATTACCCTTTTTAATTATTATAATGTATTTGTAATAAATAATCAATCAAAAATCATATTTTTTTAAATCTTATTTTATTTTTTTTTTAATTTTAATTTTATTTTTCACTTTATTTTTTTTGCTAATGTCTCACAACACCGTTTGCGGCTCGGCCCGAGGAATAACCATTATGCTAATTGTAAATGCGTCTTGGCTGCCTTTATGGCTCGTCCAAATAGCCACTCTGATCAACTAACACCGTGGGAAATAGCTTACAAATAAATCAGGTAATAAACACAGTGTATGGATGATAGAAATGAAATAAAATATTGAGGGTCTTTAGCTGGTTTATTATATTAATTTAAGACAGAAAGATAATAGTCTGATGCAGAAACCGTTGAAAACGTTTACTAGTGTTATCTTTAATTAATATAATATAAACCAGCTAAAGACAGAAAGACCCTCAATATTATATTTGATTTATATCATCCATACACTATGTTACAGTTGTTTAATGTTTACCACGTAATCCGTTCGTGTAATAAACACAGTTCGTTGAACCTGCCGGCAATATGATATCTATTGTCAATACATTATTCATATTCAGTAGATAATAGTAGGTAGTTATTCAGTTATTAGTCTGTGATTGGATGGAAGCAAGCAAGATGGAGTTCTAGCTAGGCTGAATTAAGAAGGCTAATCTACCTATAATAGTGGTCTATGGAAATATGTGTCCAGCGTGGATAATTCAACAATAAATATCACTTAAATCATTTCAATCAATTAAAAACATGCATTCTTAACATTAATTTCTTAAATTAATTAAAGACTTTGATGGAATGGGTTATAGAGATTAGAGACTAGCAATTTAATATTTATATAAGAATAAGTTATTCTTACCATGTAAAATAATTAGTTCCCACTTGTAGAACCGCTGAAAATCAGCTGAAATGAGTATTTTGTGCAAAAAGCCAATACATGTCAATTTCTCGACACCCTTTGGTCTAAGATTTTCAAACTTTTTTTTTCACCAACTAGAGAACATTTCATTCGATACCTGTTTCACAGTGTTTCATTAAATGCTCGTGCGGCCAAGCCATTTTGTGGACAAACAAGGCCCTCCAGCCCGCCACATAGATAGATAGATCCCAAATTTCTTTCAGCCTCCAACTTCATACAAAAAGGCAGATTCGTTATTACTTAATACTTTCCATAGCACACTATTCTCCATTGCCCACTGAGACAGACATTAGGAGAGCCATCCCAGTTAACACATTGACTGTCATTATATTATTATTATAGTATTATAGTTATAATATTATTATAGTACATCATAGCACATAATATTATATATAGATATAATTGCAATTTGTCTAACAATAAGCACTAAAACGTAGTATACATTAATTACAATGACAAAGTACGTATAATAATTAATAACTAACAATAATACAATATGAAATCATCAAATATACTCGCATCGCAAATATATTAAATATTTTAATTAATTTGTTACTTTATATAATATTAATTCTAATTAAAATATAAATTACATCAGGAAATCCATTGAAAAATATAAATAACGACTAGAAAATATACACCGAATCGGTGTCTGAGTGGAAAAAAAGAGCCGATTCGGTGTATTTTCGAGAAAATTGAATTCCTGAATCGGTGTACTAGAAAATATTGACCCCGAATCGGTGCTCTGCAGGCTGTATGAAAATATCGCAAGCCCCGATTCGGGGTACAGGGAGTCCTGGATACCCTGATTCGGGGTACAATTTACATTAGATTTTCCGGTACAATATTGAAGCCGGAAGATTTCATTATTACTCCAAAGTTTTCTTATTTGTAGAACATATAAATGTGTATTCGAATATGTTAAAACGAAATTGCGGAATTAAAATCTTACATGCGGAAATTAAGGAGAAAAAATGTCTATGGGAGACCCCAGAATCGGGGCATTACAAAACCCAGAATCGGGGTTTGCCTCTATGCCCCGATTCGGGGTATTTTCCCTTACTGAGCCCGCTCCCGCTCCCGGCGCAAGTTTAAATCCTGCGCCGAACGTGTTCGGCGTACATTTAAATATTTTCAATAGCAGAATAGGCAGATAGGGAGTAGGCCTACAGCATTACCGGTACGGGTCCCGGCCCCGGGTCAGGGTATGGCATTACAGCATTAGGCCTACTGCATTTGGCCCGTGCAGCCGTCTGCCGTACCCTTGCTGCCGTGGCAGTTCCTGTCATCCCCAAATCGAAATTTTGGTATCTATCAAAGTTTGGGCCCATTTGATGACATCTGATGTGCGATGCGAACTGAGTTGAAATTCGGAAAAGTTTTCTTTGACCAACCTACGTGTCTGACTGTTGAAATTATTGAGTGACGTAGGCCTAATACTGTGATACACAATACCATACAGCTATGCTATACGCTTATATATTTATATATATTCGGGTCTATTACGCGGAATAAACATCGTATTTATCTTACCTTCTTCCTTCAACAATGTTTTGGAATTCAGGAAAATTTGAGTCCCCTAGGAGTAGTAACATTGATTCAATGCTTCAAAGGGTTGATTTGTCATTGCATGAACTTATTGGTGATGATGATATATTGCAAGAATGTAGAATTCATAATACTAAATTGATTGAATTTATTTCTCAAGATATTAATATACTAGAACTTCTTAAACTCGCTCTGACCGAGCCTGAAGTTGGAAAAGATGTTGATGAATGTTTAAAGTATAAATGGACCAATATAGCTTGTGAAATATTGACCACGGATATCAGCATTATCAATGATAAACTTATTCGTACAGATATTATTTCTGAGGTGTGGACATTTTTATCCACAGAACGGCCATTGAATCCTTTGCTTGCCAGCTATTTTTCGAAATTATTTGGTGTCATGCTGCAGCACAATCCGCAGTCTGTGTTAGATTTCCTTAAAGTCCAAGAACGCCCTATTGAGAAAATTGTTTATCATATTGCAACGTCTTCAATCATGGATTTATTATTGCGCTGCCTTTCATGTGTTCCTGCCTCTGACCTATTTCTCGAAGAAGTGCTTCAGTGGTTAAATAGTCAAAATTTAATTACAATATTAATAGGAGTACTTGATTCTAATGAAAGTGAAGATTCCCACAGTAATGCCAGCCAGTGTTTGCAGGAAATAATACGATTTAGCCGTGACCATTTCTACAATTACGTTACCAAAGTTGAGGTCAATTGTCTCTTAGCAACATTGGAAAGCCAATCTACTGTAGAGGAATTACTACATCGGATCTTTGGTGACTCTGAGAAACAAACTGAATCTATAATAACAAATGGGATTGGTGTTCTTTTAGTTTTGCTGGAGATTTCGGTCTACAGATCTGATCTAGGTTTACCATATGATAGTGGTGATAGTGATAAATCTAATATTATTTCCCCTCTTGATATTACCACAATTGACGCATTTTCACCTTATCTGAAATCTATATCCGATATACTATCCAACCCACCTAATGCGACTAATATTATACATCATAACTACATCCCACTGGGGCCAACAAGATTGTCTATTGCTAAACTTACAGCGATAATGATGCAACAACCCGATGTCCCGTATGAATTTCAAGTCAAGCTAAAAGACAGTAATATTATTCTCATGCTGTGGTCTTCGTTTTTTGACTTCCCATTGAACAATTTTCTACACACCCAGGTTGTGAACATATTTCAAGCTATTTTTACTGCGCAGTGGGAAACTAATGGTAACCATTGCTTGTTACTTCATCTTTTAGATGAATGCCGTTTGATACAAAATATCCTAAAAGGTTTTGAAACGTACATGGAAAAGCAGAGCAGCAACATGTCTAGTAGTGGTTTTGGGTTCTCAGGTCATTTGTGGAAAATAGCTAATATGGTGGTAGATCAGTGTGAGAAAGGTCCAGCAGCATCTGTGTTTACTTCCCGTATTGGATCATTAAGCGCTGAAACAAAGGCTAAGTGGTTCGACTTCATCAATGGCCATCTGAATGAAATAAACAAAGTTAATTCATGTATTCTCGGTGGGTCTCATCCTTCTTTATGTCACCATTCTTCTAGTGAAGATGACGAAGACTTGGACTTTGTGGCGCCCAGCGTTGTTTTTATTGAACCTGCTGTACAAAAGGCGTTTACTGATTATCAACTTCAAAGTTTTTCTACTACATTTGTTGATAATTTTGGAATTAAGGATGTTGATTTGCTACCCAATAGAAATAGTATCCCTTCTATATCAGTTGAATCCCACGCAAATATGAGCTTATCCGGCTTTTCGCGGGACTTCCTTGGTAGTGATGATGAAACAACTAATTCGCTTTTTGATGCTATTTGTAACGAGCGCATAACACTCGTCGATGAGAATGATTTATTATCCACCTGGGAACTGTCACGTGATTCAAAGGGGCGGGTATTCGACGGCACATCTCCTTATTACGAATCGTCCACCGCTGTAGCGATTTATGATAACAGATCAATTAACACTGATGCCGACGTGGAGAACAACCTAACTTCTAAAGGACGGCCAGGAACTGGAATGACGCCCCAGGGAGCGGACTACAAGAATCGCTCAGCTGATGAGGGTGTTTCCAGTGGGTCATTCATGCATCGGAATGCGGGTCTCAGAAGTAATAGAAATTATAATATCTCCACTCCTTCTCCTGACCTGCATGCGTCTACGGACGTAGTATACTGCAGCGCAGCTAATATGGTTAATGTTGCGAATAGGGGGAAGAATGATGATTTTGTTGAGACTTCTACTGCCGGCATTTTGAACGCTGTTGACTTAAAGACTACAATTCCTGTATCAAATGAAATTGAGGATCGTCATCTGTCATATCAAGAATCGGAACACACGGCGAGTCTAATAATTTTATCTCAAGAGTCGACTACGCTTTCAAATGACAGTCTAAAACTTAAGTCTTTAGAATCAGAGAATGCGTCGGATAGTCAACAACATACATCGCTAGAATCAGACCATACAACTAAACCCTCTGCTCTAATAGCAGTGGTTAACACCGGAAATATTGATGAAGCTACGTCTGAGGAATCAGATGTTATAACCGAAAATCACACGGAAGGTACCGGTACATCTTCAGAATCAGATCGAGATAATTTGCCGAAATCTCCTGAAACTGCGACTCATAAAGGGGAAGAAATAGAGGGCCAACAACCAACTTGTCTGCGAACATACCCTACGTTCGATGGCCCGTTACTATCTCCGGATGGAAATTTTGACCCCAAATCCTCCCCTCTCGAATCTAACACCGATACCGAGCTTTCTAGAGGATGTGTTACATATTCAGAAAGAGAACGAATTATCAGTTCTAAGGTTGTCGCACCCATTGATATTAATCATATTGCCATTGGTGACGATAGAGTAAGTATCACTACCGTTGAACTTAATCATGATTCCGATGCCGTCAATAATATTGACATTACATCCACCGAAATCTAGATCTATGTAGATTGTAGTTAGAAAGATTACAATTCGTTGAAATCTTTGAATAAATTTATTTCTTATGCAGGTTACCTGAGGTATATATTTCATTTTAAATATGAATGGATAGTATGCCATTGAACCGATTAAATAATAACAAGCAATTGGTTTTCCTAGAACTTTATATTTAATTTATATTCAATCAATTAATTAATTTTGTATGAAATCAAAAATAATAGTAAAAAAAAGAATGATTGATTTTCCTAATCAGCTACCACCTTTTGCTAAGTATTGCGCTACGACTGTTGTCAAATTGCTTGTTTTTATTTATGCGGCGAATGATTGATTGTACATATTACAAGATTATATTTGTTATTTTTCTATATATAATATTAGGCCTATCCTTATCCGTAGGATATCTAAAAGGCTTACTGAAAATACCTTTATTATGTTTTTACTTTATATACCAACCATATTTTGCAACATTTCGAATTTGATTTCTTATACGACAAAATCGTCGCTTAATATCCAATGAGCCCTCTGGCAGTCGCTACAACACTGTAGTGACTAGCCCTATCAAGTAATGAAGTTTGTTTGAGGCTTTTATTTTGGGATGATAACGATAAGGCAAGGTGGCCTAGTGTAGATATTAATATCTCTCAGGGCAGTTTGGATACTGTCAAGTTAATATTAAACATAACGTATATTTATCAAAATGACGTAACAAAATATCAACGGTATTAAGTTATTGAACTAATAAATTGAAGTTATAAACCGAAATTCAGTGAGTTTTTAGTGGTTAGTTAAAATATTCATATTCATTATTATATATATAATTTATATATTCTTACAATCTTAATGACTAAATTATAATCTATATATATGCGTTACATTACGTTTATTTTTATTGTTATTTATTTACCACACCGATTTTCTCCACATTGTTATTGTAAATAAATATTTTTCTATGTCTCTGCGTTGTGTATTTTTCTATGACTGTGTATTTTTCTATCGCTTTGTCTAAATGTGTATCTTTTTTACACATGGGACACATTTTTCCGATTATTATGTTTAGTTATTTATCGGTCGTAATAGTACCAAACCAAACCACCAAACCGGTGCGAGATCTGTGTGATACGCTGTAGCAAGTAGCACAATTTATTGAAAACTATAAACGCTTTATCTCAATCTCCAATGTTAGATGCAATTAAATAATTGTAAACATATCCATAATTGTAATAGCGCTACCGGTACGGTACCGGTGCGGTACCGGTGCGGTATCGGTACGGTACCGGTGCGGTACCGGTGCGGTACCGGTCGGTACCGGTGCGGTACCGGTGCGGTACCGGTCGGTACCGGTGCGGTACCGGTGCGGTACCGGTGCGGTACCGGTGCGGTACCGGTCGGTACCGGTGCGGTACCGGTGCGGTACCGGTGCGGTACCGGTACGGTACCGGTGCGGTACCGGTGCGGTACCGGTACGGTACCGGTGCGGTACCGGTGTGGTACCGGTCGGTACCGGTGCGGTACCGGTACGGTACCGGTGCGGTACCGGTACGGTACCGGTGCGGTACCGGTGCGGTACCGGTACGGTACCGGTGCGGTACCGGTGCGGTACCGGTACGGTACCGGTGCGGTACCGGTGCGGTACCGGTCGGTACCGGTGCGGTACCGGTACGGTACCGGTGCGGTACCGGTCGGTACCGGTGCGGTACCGGTACGGTACCGGTACGGTACCGGTATCGGTACGTCAAGACTGAATAAATAATTATATACCGGTACTTCATTAAATCCCATGATTGAAACATTTGTATTTCACTTTTGTATTTTAAAACTAAATTTCTGTAAGTCCTAAAATACAATGAATGCATCGAAGGGAATGCACTATACTGTTTAGTGCACTGATTTATAGTTGGCCGAACATCTCACTGATATTTATGTTTTGTTTTGACCGAGTACGAAACATTAAACGTAGACTACACGTTATACGTATAAAGTTTGCCTGTACGGAATAGCAGTACCGTTATATACTGGTATGAATATTATGGTGTATGAAATACAAAGGAAAGTGAAACTTTTGAGATAACATAGTATCAGAATGTTGTCTATTATTTTCGGGCTGCACCTGAATCAGAACCGGAATTTTTCCAAGAATCCGAGACTGGAGTGACTATTTAACCAATTAATTACCAGTACGGAATGTTACTTTAACTGAATCTGATATTTTGATAAATAAATAATATTGTTTTCTTGTCTCACCGAAGATCTAATATCTACCACTGCGGTTATCAGCTGGATTAGACTGAGACAAGGCAGACTACCACCGGCACCGCGTGGAAATTTCACAAGTACACACTTTGACTATGATTTTGTGGTACCTAGACAGACGCCGTGGGATTCATTTATGCGATATAATTAAACATAATTATTTCAAATTCAATTATTTATTCTCAAAATACTGACATGGTTCATTTATGGAATTTATACCGTGCAAGTACCACGATAATAAAATACACTATCATTGTTAGAATTTACACCAACACAGGCACTTCCATTTGTTATGAATACCCTTTGGCCTTAAATTTCTTAGAAGGGATATTTGGCTCTGTCTGTTTGGTGTAATGAAACTAGCCGGCATGGTTTTGTTTATGTTATACTATTATGTATGAAATTAATATTTATGTACTTTTGAATTTGGTGATTTCATTTTTTTCAAACAGGCCTTATGATTTCCTTTAATTCCATGAGTTCCGCCCGGAATCACTTTGATTCCGAACGGAACCGGAATTCTCATAAACACGGTCGAATTTCTGACCGGATGAATTCCGGGGCAGCTTTTGAAATTAATATACATTTGTTTTGAAAAAGTTATACCAGCAGAATGAAGTTCCTGTTTCAAGAATGGATGCAAGGAGTTTAATATCATATCGGGATTTGGATCTCCGCACGTTATCAATGTCTTTTCACCAATGCTGGTATAGTTTCGAATTTGAAATAATGAATATGAATAACCGTAATTTATATTTGTCATTTATTGTGATACGTTAGTGTTTAAACGGGATCCCGATCCCGAAAAACCGGGATCCTGGCAAAATATGCAATCCCGGTGCCGATCCCGACGTTTTTGGAACGGGATCCCGAAGTATAAAAAATAGTGAAGTAAATTTCTTGAATATCCTATAATAGTTGCAGCGGAAAAGTTTTTATTATATCACATTTATTTATTATATGTCAGTAAACTACCCAGTAATCGATTGCAAAATAATTTTTATATAACTTTTTCTTACTAATATTTCAGAACTGCAAATTACAGTGTTATCCAAAACCCGCCACATATACATTAACTTTAAGGAATTTAATCCAAAATTGCAATCCCGATCCCGAGAGGGATAATCCCGTTCTCACTCCTGGAATCCCGGAAAGTCTGATCCCGTTTAAACACTAATATGTACGTATTGTGTGTCCCTTTAATACATTATTTAGCTTAAACTTGTTATATTAATTTGTTGCAATGTTCGAACTTTGCGCGCCTATAATTCAATACTGTGACAGTTTCTGACATTCAGATTTGTTAGTTGAGTCATTTGATAGTTAGGCTATAAAATATTTGACAAATATCAAATACTGAAATATGTCAGAGGAAAAAGTTTATTTATATTTACAATCCCGTTACCGTGGTGATGGTATAAGCTTGCATATATTTACTAATTCAGTTTTACATACAAGTAAGATCTGGCATGCCTGCAGCTTTTATCTATTGTGTGGAATAACTGTTAGAATGCAACTTATGCACCATGTCCCGGAATATAGTGTCGTTAATCAGGCCTAATAAGTTGGTGCCAGTTCCCAAGAAGGGCAACCTAACACTCTATGGTTCTTTTCGGGGAATCTCATTGATCTCGATTGTTGCAAAGCTATACAATAGGATTCTATTAAATCGCATCAGGGATCCCATTGAGAGACTGCTCCGTGGAAATCAGAATGGGTTCCGTAAAGGTCGTGGGACCATGGAGCCCATTTTGGCAATTAGAAGGATAATTGAAGAATTATCAAAAAAGAAAGACAGGCATCTGGCTGTTATCTTTGTTGACTTCTTCAAGGCCTTTGATTCAGTCTCTCGCTCACGTATGTTCAGCATACTTTCATTATATGGGATTCCTGATGAAATTATTGCAGCAATCAGATCAGTATACGATGGTTCGACAACATTTGTGTCTACTGTTGACGGTGACACAGAACCATTTGAAGTGTTATGGGGCGTCCTCCAAGGAGACACACTTGCACCATTCTTGTTCATTATTGTGGTTGACTATGTTCTACGCATGTCCTTAGATCATCATAATGATGATGGGGTGTTGATAACTCCACCTACTGGCTCCAGAAGTCGAGGAAATCCTGCCAAGTACCTAACTGATCTAGACTTTGCTGATGACTTAGGAGTACTCTCAGAATCATTAGAGGGAGCCCAACGGCTCCTCAGCTCATTAGAACATGCTGCTTCTAGTGTTGGTCTTTTTATTAACTCCAGAAAGACCAAAATTCTGACCGTTAACTTTGAAAGTCCTCAGCAAGACTCTGATCGGATGAGCATAAGCTCAAAGGATGGTAAGCTTGAGCATGTGGATGACTTCTGTTACCTGGGATCATGGATCCGGAAGTCAGGTGAGGACCTTCGAATACGTAAGGGAAAGGCATGGGCAGCCTTGAATAGGCTTTCCAGGATTTGGAAGTCACCGAGAATTAATCGGAAACTTAAGGTCCGATTATTTAGAGCAGCAGTAGTTCCAGTACTCCTCTACGGGAGTCCATGCTGGGCTCTAACTGCTGAGGACACCAAATCTCTGGATGGCACATTCACAAGAATGCTACGCCGGGTTCATTGTGTCAAGTACAATGCACACATCTCCAACCAGACACTATATAACATTGGAGGTGTCTCATTGGTTCCCCCAAGCTTGACACTAGAACAAAATCGCCTCCGCTTTGCAGGACATTGCTTTCGCCGTGAGGACCAGCCAGTGCATAATCTTGTGCTTTGGCAGCCTCATGGAGTGAATAAGCATGGTGGACAGCCCATGACTTTCTTGAGACGAATCTTAAAGGACACTGGCCTTAAAGTTGCGGATGATCTAGCAAATGTCATGGGTGATAGGGAGTTGTGGTGGTGCAATTTTGTTGACAAGCCGGCACAGCATTCTTAAAAATGCAGCTGCAATGCAGCATGCCGATCCTAGTAGTAGTTTGTACAGGCGCCAGAGCGTTAGGTCACATTGTCATTTAAGTGAGCAGGTTAGTACAGGAGCAGACAGAGGCGTGTTGGTGGAACCAAATCAATAAACGAAAATTAACACTTGTTACAAGATTATGCAGGTTACTTAATTGGGTCTTGTATCTTTGGTCTTTGTTTTGTACTCACCCTGCATTTTCTGTTTATTTTAATTAAATTGAAAAAATAATTATCATATTTTGATTATGATACTGTAGTCAAGCTTAGTATACGCAGCCTGCTTAACAAAAAACAATCCCATATACTATGAGGCATGGAGAAATATTCCACTGCACTAATTAGATAATAAATTCCGGAAAATACTAAAGACGAAACTCGGTATCAAAACCTCCACGCCAAATGAGTTTCCCTCATTAAATTAGGTCGCCCCCTCATCAAAGACATCATTAAGTACCGTACAGCCAGGTGACTCACCTGGCTGTGGAATGGCTGTGAATTTGTGGATTGAACTCACCTGAGGTGAGTTCAATCCACAAATTAGTAGCCAGCGTCAAATCGCCATTGAAGATGGCTCTTGACCTTAACCTATATCCTAAGGCTACTCTAGAATCTTCCCTCTCATCACTGAAAAATGCGATCCTGGAAAAATCAGCCGAAAAAATCCAAACATATATAGATAGGCCTATACGTATTTTGAATTCAATTCCACCCCCACCCGACCGTATGACTTATAACTGGTCTACTCTTCATCAGACATAACATCGTACGCCCGTCTACGCACCAGCTTTCATGAATGAGAACGACAACATCATAGTAGGTTCCCAGACAGTATGTTACCAAAAAATACAACAAATGTGGGAACATACTGTCCGTCAGTAAGAATGTAATCATAAAGTATCACAAATAATATATTGTATGTTGCATGCATAGTAAATAATAACTAGTTACATCATTGTGTGCAAAGTAGCACTTTGCAGCGTTATGACCCGAGTTTATTTATGTAGCGAGCGAGCGTAGCGAGCGAGCGCAGCGAGGGAGGTTTACATAAATAAACAAGCTGAAGCTGAAGCTTTTCAGCTTTTCAGCTTTAAAGCTGAAAACCACCCAAGGGGCGGAAGGGTAGCATAAACATATTTCCAATCACACGTTCAATATGCGAAGCCATGTGGTTTATAGGAAATATCGAGAATTCGAGAAAATCGAGAATACGAGAAACTCGATCGAAATACCTGCTTATCCCAGTATCCGTCCGTAGTCACCGGACAGTCACCGGTTATTCCCGTAGAACAGTAGAATTCCCGCAGCTTCCGACCCAATGCGACAACGAATTCGCCCCACGCTTTTGCATGGCAGAAAACGTAATCCGGTGCGATTCACGTCTGCCCGACTTTAAACAATTTCCCCCAGGCGATCCCAAGATCCGGGATCCGGCTGTCTGGGCCGCCGCTAAACCCAAATCGCAATCCTCGTCGATTCGTCCAGTCGTCGACATAAGTCGGACTCTTCCCACCGCACTCCAAGGTGGGTGGCCTGAGTGAGGCATGAGGAACTTGGCAGTGGCTCGCATTACGATCTGACCGTGCTGCCCCCGTTCTGGGCGGAAAACCCATCCGTCTGGTTCGCTCAGGTGGAGGCGCAGTTCCACCTTCGGAGGATTGTGGATGACTCCACCATGTACTACCACGTCGTCGCCTCTCTCGACCATCCGACCGCCGCTCGCCTACTCGACACCCTCACAGCTCCGCCTATCGACGGGAAGTACGAGGGACTGAAGACGAGGCTCCTCGGGACATTCACCCTGAGTAGGCGGGGGGGCGCTGCGAGACTCCTCCATATGCGTGGGCTGGGCGACCGCAAGCAGTCCAAACTGATGGATGAGATGCTGGGGCTCCTCACCGGCCACACACCGTGTTTGCTGTTTGAGCAACTCTTCGTCGAACAGCTCCCTGAGGACATTCAGCTCCAGATCTCGAACGACTCATTCAAGGGCCCCCACACCCTGGCTGCCACCACCGACGTTCTTTGGTTGGCCAAACGCCAGGGACATTCTCAACTGGCTGGCGTTAACAGGATGATGACAAACTCGCGCCCCCCCCCCCAAAATCTGCTCATCCGCAAACTCCACCGGCACTGCTCAGCCTGACACTGACCACGTGTGTTACTACCATGCCCGGTTTGGTAGAGCTGCCAAGAAGTGCAATTCGCCATGTTCCTTCCCGGGAAACGCCCTGACCAGCCGACGGTAGCCGCGGCATCGACTGGTTGATACAAACAGCGATTTGTTCCTACGGGACCCACTCTATCCCTCTGCGGTTCAATGACCGGCGGACCCACTGGGACTTCGTGATCGCAGACGTCCCCCAACCGTTGCTTGGGGCTGATTTCCTCTGCGACCACACCCTGATGGTGGACATAAAGGGGCAGCAACTCATCGACATGGAAACTTTCCAGCCGATCCCCCTCCGTTGCTCCTCCTCCACCATCCTGAGAACCCATCCTCGCCTCTCGTCGACCGCCGTGGAACGAGTTTACTCCAACCTCCTGGCGGAGTTCCCCGCCATCACGATGCCAACCTTCTCGGACTCGTCCACTCGCCACGGAGTGGAGCATTACATCCCGACCACTGGTCCTCCTGTCCATGCCCGCACCCGCCGACTGCCGCCCGATAAACTCAACATTGCACGGGAGGAGTTCTGCAAGATGGAGGCGATGGGGATTATTCGCCGTTCGAGTAGCCGCTGGTCGTCTCCCCTCCACATGGCACCCAAACCGAACGGCGGTTGGTGGCCCTGCGGCGACTACCAGCTGCTAAACGACGCGACCACCCCCGATCGTTACCCTGTCCCGCACATACAGGACTTTTCGGCGCAACTCGCCGGGGCAACGATCTTCTCCAAGGTTGACATGGTGCGGGGTTACCACCGCAGATCCCCGTGGCTCCCGAGGACGTTCCAAAGACTGCCGTCATCACTCCGTTCAGCCTCTTCGAATTCGTTCGTATGCCGTTCGGCGTCAGGAACGCCGCCCAGTCTTCCAACGCCTGATGGATTTTGTGTGCTCCGGGCTGGACTTCCTCTACGTGTACCTCGACGATATCCTCATCGCGATTGCAACCCCCGAGGAACACCTCGCCCATCTGCATCAACTCTACCAGCGGCTCCAAGACTATGGCCTTGTCGTTAATGTGGCGAAGTGCGTATTCGGGGTGAAGGAAATCCAGTTGCTGGGCGACCTCTACAAAGCATCCGGCGTCCATCCGCTCCCCGATAAGGTAGAAGCCAACCGCTCCTTCCCACGTCCAACCACCACCAAAGGTTTGCGGGAATTTATCGGTATGATAACGTTTTACCACCGATTTATTCCCGCAGCTGCTGCCACACTGCAGCCACTTTACGATGCCATCGCCACCAAGGTTAAGGACATCGACTGGACTCCCGAACTAGCCACATCCTTCGAGTCCTCCAAGTGGGCCCTCGCGAACACCACCATGCTAGTCCACCCTCGCCACGATGCGCTGACCTCCGTCACCACCGACGCATCCGACTCCGCTGTTGGCGCGGCCCTCGAGCAGTGGACTGACAGCAAGTGGCGTCCTCTCGCATTCTTCAGTTCTTCACAACTCCACTCTCCCGAGCGGAAGTACCGAGAACTCCTCGGCCTCTACCTCGCTGTCTGCCACTTCCATTACCTTCTCGAGGGCCGTCTGTTTGTGGCCTACACAGACCATAAACTCCTAACTCAGGCCTTCTCAAAGGTAACTGACCCCTGATCTCCCCGTCAACAGCGCCACCTGGCATACATCTCAGAATTTACCATAAATGTACGCCACGTAGATGGGAAGGACAACCAGGTCTTGGACGCCCTCTCTCGCAGCTTCGTGGGCCATCTGTCAACCCAACTCGGGGTCGACTATAAGGCCATGTCGGCCGCCCAACGGGAGGACGACGAACTCCAGGCCTTCCGGGCAAACCCTGGTAGCCTCAATCTACGTGACGTCACACTAGCGGATGATGATGTCACGCTCCTCTGTGACGTCTCTACGGGCACACCTTGGCTGATTGTCCCCAGCACGTGGCACCGCCACATGTTCGATGTGGTCCATTTGCTGTCCCACCCATCCATCCGCTCCACTAGGAAACTCCTCTCCAAGCGTTTCGTCTGGCATGGCCTGTCCAAACAGGTGATGAGCTGAGCCAAGACCTGCGTCGCCTTCCAGACTTCCAAAGTCCAGCGCCATATAAAGGCCCCCCTCGAGACATTCTCTGTTCCTCGACGCTGGTTTGACCATGTCAACGTCGACCTTGTGGGTCCCCTCCCTCCATCCCAGGGCTTCACCTACCTGTTCACGATCGTTGACCGGTCTACTCGTTGGCCCGAGGCCATCCCGCTCGCCGACTCCACCACCAAGAGCTGCCCCGCGTTCTCGTCGCCCACTGGATCGCTCGGTTCGGCGTCCCGGTTGAACTCTCCTCCGACCGCGGTAGTCAGTTCACCTTGGAGTTGTGGGCCGATGTCAACAGACTCTTTGGCACCAAACTCCACCAGATGACAGCTTACCACCCGCAGGCCAACGGCCTGGTGGAACGGTGCCACCGTTCCCTCAAGGTCTCCCTTAGAGCCCGACTAACTGGACCAAACTGGGTTGACGAACTGCCCTGCGCCCTTCTGGGCTACAGGACCAGCCCCCAAAGAGGACCTCCTCTGCTCGTCGGCCGAACTGGTCTATGGCGAGCCACTCCCGGTGCCTGGCGACTTCATTGCCTCGCCAACCGACCCTCCAAACTCGACAGCTTTCCTCCCGGACCTCCACAACCACGCACGGCAGTTCATGCACACACCAACCTCCCGTCATGGCCAACCAAACTCGTCAGTGCCGTCACAAATAACCACCAGTGACTATGTCTTTCTACGCACCGATGCTCACCGCACTCCCTTACAGCAGCCCTACACCGGGCCGTACTAGGTCGTACAGCGCGGCTCAAAAACGTTCGTCATCGAGGTGGGTGGGCGTCAGGAGACTGTCTCCATCGACAGACTCAAACCGGCCCACCTCGCTATCGATGAACCCGCCAACTGTGGCCGTCCCACCGCATCGTGGTCGACGACCTACAGTGACACCCCCGGACCTCCCCCCCCCCCCCCCAGTCTCTGCAACTCATCCGACCCACCGCAAACTACCATAGCAACTCGAAGTGGGCGGGCCATCCAGCAGCCGGACTATTTTTATTAATTCAGGTTCTGGGGGGAGCCATGTAGTGGCCATATATATATTGGGGGTCATCGAACCCGAATTGACCGAAACTGAAACTATAAAGTTCAGCTATACTGATACAACCGCCACTAGCAGACCGACCACTTAACCAGTACTGCAGTATCTGCCAGTCGTACACCATGACCCGTAATATAGTGTCATTTTCTGATGACACGGACCCCCCCCCCAAATTTTTCTACAAATCTTTATCATATTGTTTGAAATTTGAAACATAATTAGTTCAACTCATCGTGGTTGTTACCATGAAGCCGGAATTTTCGATTTCGCCTTCAAATTTTATTTATAAGCGTTTTAAAAAAGTGTCTTTTGCGAAATCGCACCCTCTGTATTGCCATTCTTCACTTTAGTCGTAATTTTTTCACATCAATAGAAAGCTTGCGTTGAAAGGATTCCATATATGTAGCAATATCTGAATTTCATTGAGAAACAGCTGAGAAATGAGCGTTCAAAGATTGCAAGAATTATTGTTCGCTGCAGGCCATTTATTCTATTTAATAAATACACAATATTCTGGAACAATTTGTTTATGTATAAATAGCTAGGCAATATAGATATATTTTATAGGCATACCGCTGTTGCGTACCAACTCATAAAATAAATAACACGTTCTAGAATATTGTGTATTTATTAAATAGAATAAATGGCCTGCAGCGAACAATAATTTTTGCAATCTTTGAATGCCTACTTCTCAGCTGTTTCTCAACGAAATTCAGATATTGCTACATATTTGGAATCCTTTCAACGCAAGCTTTCTATTGATGTGAAAAAATTACGACTAAAGTGAAGAATGGAAGTGATACAGAGGGTGCGATTTTGCAAAAGACACTTTTTTAAAACGCTTATAAATAAAATTAAAAGGCGAAATCGAAAATTCCGGCTTCATGGTAACAACCACGGTGAGTTGAACTAGTTGTGTTTCAAATTTCAAACAATATGATTAAGAAGAATTTGAGAAGAATTCGGGGGGGGGGGGGGGGGGGGGGTCCGTGTCATCAGAAAATGACACTATATTACGGGTCATGGTGTATATACTTTCCACATTCTGCATGGCGGTATTGTTTAGGCCTACCTATGTAAATATTATTATTGGAAGTTGAGAGACTGCGCTCTCTACACTAGTTATTTTTTAATTTTAAATTAGCTAGTAATTTTTAAAAAATTCAGATTTCAACTTTTAACAATTTGATGCCAAATGTTTTAACATTTTTATAGTTTCAAAAAATACTAGCTCGTAAAAAAAATACTAGCTAGGGGCCTACCATAAAAAAAACATTTCTACTAATGTTCTATAACACCTACCATTAATATAAATCTAAAATATACCGTATTTTTTAAATTTAAAAATGGTCACACAAGCAATAGGCCTACCTATGTTATAAAAATACTAGCTATCTTAAAAATTACTAGCTACATGAAATTATAAAATTTATAAAACTAAATGTAATAAAAACTTTTTATTTTTATTTTTTAAATACTAGCTATTTTGAATTTTAAAATTACGGACAGTTCTTTTAATTTTTTTAACTTTTTTTATTAATTATGGACAGTTCTAAAACTGTCCATAGTTGCCATAGTAACAATGCAACAATGTCATCATCTACTTCGTTAAATATTTTTAAGGCTGGTTTACCTACTGTTGATTTTAACAGATTTTTAAAGTTTGATCGTTTTATATAGCAAATTAGTTAAGTGTCAATATTTAGATAATTTTACTTTAATTACAAATTCGTACTCAATAAATACTGTATATTACTTAATTTTAAGCCATAGCATAAGACGTTGTGTATATTTTATGTGAGTTTTTACTTGTAATTTTAAATCGATGATTGTATTGTTCAATCGCTGCTACGACTGTGATGTCTCCGCGATATCCTAATAATATAATATAATATACAATATACAGTATATAATAATTAATGTTTAAAAATTTTAGTGGGTATACGTAGTAGGGACGTTAAGCACCATATTTTGGAGGAATTGTGCATTTTGTGATAAAAGCACCAAAACTTACCCATAGATAGTCCATATAAGGGCGAGTGTCTAAAGATAGTGAACCACCTCTGAATATCATTGGTACCCTGTTACCATGCCAACAAAGACTACTTACCTTAGTAATGGGTGATTGGCTGAATGAAATTTCCCCAAAATTGGTCAAGTTACACTTTGTTATATAGCAAATTACTTAAAAGTTTAGGTGACCGAATCTTCAAATGAGGACCATAACAACGGGCAAATATTTACTTAGCAACTGATTTTTTTTTCAAAATATAACTTTTTTCTGACCAAATATATCTCCTAAATTGATCAATAAGTAACCATCCACGGGAGTACTGTACTGTACAAAGGATCTGTTAGTAAACTCTACTAATCCTTGGGAATCTTGTTACCATGGATAGGAGACAAAGTCTCATAAATTGATCAATAAGTAACAAAGTATAACAAATTTACAACTTATTTAATAGTCATATATAAGCAAAAAATCGCAAATATTCAACTTGGAATTGTATTTATTAATAAACACTATAATCTTCGTTATATCAATAAGATGCGAACTTATTTCATACTTATAATTTCACCTTTGATATACCCGGCGGCTAAACTTTGTCTCAAATATCTAAATTTTGGCTATGATCAAATATTTAAGTTGTCCCCATATGTTGTTAACATAACGGCCAGTTCTAGAACATTGTTTATAGTTGTTTTGCCGGGGAATAGCTACCGTGCCAATTATACAGTAATATTAGATTCTTGGCAGAGAAGGGAAACTTGATGCAAGTCCCATCATGCCGAATTAATGTATTATCTCATATCCGCGAAACATCAATGTTAATTATCAATTAAGGGAAAAGAGCAGGCTACATTAGCTAATTTATTATAACCAAAAAAAATTACTGATGCCATTATTATGATGTCATTAGTATTGCCCGGGTACCAAACTTTGTATTTTTTTATGTGTTCTATGTATTGAATTGTTCTTCATTAGTGTTTTTGAAGTATTCTATGTGAAGTTAGCTATTGTTAGGTAAAAAAAATTATGTTCTATATCAAATATTTTTTGTACTAGAACAATTTTAAGATTAACAATTTTAACAATTTAAAGTTGACTAATTTTATTAGAAATTAATTGTTATGTGTAATACATCGTTTAATTACCTATAAACATTAATAGCTACCAATTTTCATGCTAGCTAGCGATTTTGCGAGATAGCTATTATTTTTTGAAAAATAAATTTTTTTCAAATATATCGGCTACTTCCCTTTTCTATTTCTTCTCCAACTACAACTTTATTTCATAAATTTATTTCAGAAATTATGTTATTGTTGCTATGGTTACAGTTCAAGTAAATATTATCATTGTGATTATATTGGGATTACATTGTGATCAAATTTTTAAAAATGTTCTAGAACAAAAAAGTTTTGTTCTAGAATATAATTTTTTACAGAAAACATAGACCTTTTCTAAAAAAAAAAGTAGAAAAAACTAGTCACCAGGAAAAAATATCGTTTATGGGTACACATACTATAGTAGTGCCCAATTAAGTTAGCTAGGAGCTTATCATTAATTTTTTATTTTTATTTTTATTTATTATTTATGATAGCTACCGGTAGTGTTTTTATAAATAATAAATTTGACTTTTTATACTTTTTGTTGCATCAAGAGTCCCCCTCCCACCTATCTGCAATTCTTATTCTACTAAGCAGGGATAATTCAATATAAACATATTAAATTTAAGATATATACATATATATCTAATGATTGCAGCCATAAGACATTTTGAAAGATCAAACAAAATATATATAACTTTTATATAGAATTTAGCGATCTTATGGTTGCATATTATATAGTATTATGTATAATCATATTCTATATAACTCCAGGAATTTCTTCACTTTAGCCAAATTTGGGAAATCCTAGGTAGGACTGGTCATATGGATGCACAACATATTTTGATGAAATAAGAATATTTATTTAGTTATGTATATCTATATAACTTTATATATATATTTGGTTTGTTTATAGGGCTGTTACTAAGATAAAACATTTCCATTTTTAATGAAACATCAATTTCACGTTGTTGCATAACGGACCTCACCATAACTCAAAAATAATGAATTAAAAATGGTTTTACTAACTAGAAAACGTCCTTATGTGAAAATATCACTATTCAGAGTTTTATGACCGCCGATCATTGTACCAAACGAGCAGAGCGAGCTTTGTTCAATAAGAAACGAAGTATGAAATTTTGATACCTTACATTAATTTATTACAACAGCAAATGCTAAATAATAAATTAATCACATTAATATTGTAACATTTATATCAATTTACGCTATTAATTGCAGACTACAACTACCACTAGATAGACCTAAAATTATAGCTGTTGTTATAAAATAATGAATGCCCTCACGCTTTTAAAAATGGTTAATATTAATAAGCTAAATATTATCATCTGCGACTTGAGCTGTATTCTATTTCTTCATTTATTCCAGCATTTTTTCCTTGACCTTTGGCCTCTGAAAAAATATGCTTTTACAATTCCTCGAATATACGGATAAAAAGATGGACAAAAAATAATTATTTATGTAAAAGAATAGTTATTTTTCAAAATTAACAAAATTCATAAATTTGAGATAAAATATGCAGCCATATAACAAAATTAATAAATCCAATTCCTAAATTCCCTAAAACTGTTTCTTTGATAAACATTTGTTATTTTATTTGCTATAATTATATTGCATTTTTGTTTCTTCTAAGTTTTAGATTCATGAAATAATTAATGATATTGTATTAATTAACCAAAATATAACTTTAAAAAAAACATAATAAGAATTATAAAAATATGACATGCAACCATAAGACATATCAACTGCTTATGGCTGCATAATTTATTTAAACTATATTTCAGGAGTTTCGGTGTAGTGGAAGGTTTGATGCACTTGAATTTTCAGCATTATTCTTTATAAATCTTTCCTAATAAATATACCTAATAATGTTGAAATTTAATATGCAGCCATATAACCGATAATTATAAGAAAAATTTACAAAATTGTGCATTATTACTAGCTACAACTGTTATTGTATTTTCTTTTCAATCATAATTTTTCTTTTCGGCCCTTGTTCTATTAATTCCCTCGCGGTCGCTCGGGAAACAAAATCACTCGTGCCGTAACGCTAATGTGCTATTTTGTGAATAATAACGTATATAGTTATGAAATAAGACATGTAGCCATAATACAGTCCCAGTGCTTAAGGCTGCATGTTTTATTTAAACATGCTTAGGCTTAATGCATGCTTAACTTTGCTTTTTTTGCAATTTTCGATATCAGTTTTCATGCTTGTTGCATTTAGACGTTTTGTCTGTCTGCGCGTTTGTCTGTTTTACATAATAGTATCTCTCACCCCATGGCAAAAACCTATGGAATGGAGTTTTCATAGTCTGTGATTTCATTCCCGATTACGGTTTTCACGTTTGATGGCATCTAGACTGTCTGTATGTCTTTCCATTTGTCTGCCTATGTGTCTGTCAAAATAGAATATTTCACCATACAAAGCTAAAATCTTGGGCATCTGTGTTTTATCGTTATCCGACTTCCTTTTTGATATCAGTTTTCCATTTTGGTGTTATCTAGACTGTATTTCTGTCTGTCCGTTTATCATGTCAATCTGTCTGTCAAAATATATTATATCACACCACAAAGCTAAAACATTCGGTATGTAATGTGTGTTTTATTATTGGTCTCCGATTTAAATTGCAAAATCAATTTTCTTGTTTAGTGGCCTATAAACTGTTGTCGATCAGTCTTACATAATATATTTTGACCACAACTTATTCTTTCCCAGATTACATAGTTTTCGCACCATATACTTTTTACCGCCCCAAATTTCAGTCAGTCAGTCAGTCAGTCAGTCAGTCAGTCAGTCAGTCAGTCAGTCAGTCAGTCAGTCAGTCAGTCAGTCAGTCAGTCAGTCAGTCAGTCAGTCAGTCAGTCAGTCAGTCAGTCAGTCAGTCAGTCAGTCAGTCAGTCAGTCAGTCAGTCAGTCAGTCAGTCAGTCAGTCAGTCAGTCAGTCAGTCAGTCAGTCAGTCAGTCAGTCAGTCAGTCAGTCAGTCAGTCAGTCAGTCAGTCAGTCAGTCAGTCAGTCAGTCAGTCAGTCAGTCAGTCAGTCAGTCAGTCAGTCAGTCAGTCAGTCAGTCAGTCAGTCAGTCAGTCAGTCAGTCAGTCAGTCAGTCAGTCAGTCAGTCAGTCAGTCAGTCAGTCAGTCAGTCAGTCAGTCAGTCAGTCAGTCAGTCAGTCAGTCAGTCAGTCAGTCAGTCAGTCAGTCAGTCAGTCAGTCAGTCAGTCAGTCAGTCAGTCAGTCAGTCAGTCAGTCAGTCAGTCAGTCAGTCAGTCAGTCAGTCAGTCAGTCAGTCAGTCAGTCAGTCAGTCAGTCAGTCAGTCAGTCAGTCAGTCAGTCAGTCAGTCAGTCAGTCAGTCAGTCAGTCAGTCAGTCAGCAGCAGTCAGTCAGTCAGTCAGTCAGTCAGTCAGTCAGTCAGTCAGTCAGTCAGTCAGTCAGTCAGTCAGTCAGTCAGTCAGTCAGTCAGTAAGTCAGTCAGTAAGTCAGTCAGTAAGTCAGTCAGTAAGTCAGTCAGTCAGTCAGTCAGTCAGTCAGTCAGTCAGTCAGTCAGTCAGTCAGTCAGTCAGTCAGTCAGTCAGTCAGTCAGTCAGTCAGTCAGTCAGTCAGTCAGTCAGTCAGTCAGTCAGTCAGTCAGTCAGTCAGTCAGTCAGTCAGTCAGTCAGTCAGTCAGTCAGTCAGTCAGTCAGTCAGTCAGTCAGTCAGTCAGTCAGTCAGTCAGTCAGTCAGTCAGTCAGTCAGTCAGTCAGTCAGTCAGTCAGTCAGTCAGTCAGTCAGTCAGTCAGTCAGTCAGTCAGTCAGTCAGTCAGTCAGTCAGTCAGTCAGTCAGTCAGTCAGTCAGTCAGTCAGTCAGTCAGTCAGTCAGTCAGTCAGTCAGTCAGTCAGTCAGTCAGTCAGTCAGTCAGTCAGTCAGTCAGTCAGTCAGTCAGTCAGTCAGTCAGTCAGTCAGTCAGTCAGTCAGTCAGTCAGTCAGTCAGTCAGTCAGTCAGTCAGTCAGTCAGTCAGTCAGTCAGTCAGTCAGTCAGTCAGTCAGTCAGTCAGTCAGTCAGTCAGTCAGTCAGTCAGTCAGTCAGTCAGTCAGTCAGTCAGTCAGTCAGTCAGTCAGTCAGTCAGTCAGTCAGTCAGTCAGTCAGTCAGTCAGTCAGTCAGTCAGTCAGTCAGTCAGTCAGTCAGTCAGTCAGTCAGTCAGTCAGTCAGTCAGTCAGTCAGTCAGTCAGTCAGTCAGTCAGTCAGTCAGTCAGTCAGTCAGTCAGTCAGTCAGTCAGTCAGTCAGTCAGTCAGTCAGTCAGTCAGTCAGTCAGTCAGTCAGTCAGTCAGTCAGTCAGTCAGTCAGTCAGTCAGTCAGTCAGTCAGTCAGTCAGTCAGTCAGTCAGTCAGTCAGTCAGTCAGTCAGTCAGTCAGTCAGTCAGTCAGTCAGTCAGTCAGTCAGTCAGTCAGTCAGTCAGTCAGTCAGTCAGTCAGTCAGTCAGTCAGTCAGTCAGTCAGTCAGTCAGTCAGTCAGTCAGTCAGTCAGTCAGTCAGTCAGTCAGTCAGTCAGTCAGTCAGTCAGTCAGTCAGTCAGTCAGTCAGTCAGTCAGTCAGTCAGTCAGTCAGTCAGTCAGTCAGTCAGTCAGTCAGTCAGTCAGTCAGTCAGTCAGTCAGTCAGTCAGTCAGTCAGTCAGTCAGTCAGTCAGTCAGTCAGTCAGTCAGTCAGTCAGTCAGTCAGTCAGTCAGTCAGTCAGTCAGTCAGTCAGTCAGTCAGTCAGTCAGTCAGTCAGTCAGTCAGTCAGTCAGTCAGTCAGTCAGTCAGTCAGTCAGTCAGTCAGTCAGTCAGTCAGTCAGTCAGTCAGTCAGTCAGTCAGTCAGTCAGTCAGTCAGTCAGTCAGTCAGTCAGTCAGTCAGTCAGTCAGTCAGTCAGTCAGTCAGTCAGTCAGTCAGTCAGTCAGTCAGTCAGTCAGTCAGTCAGTCAGTCAGTCAGTCAGTCAGTCAGTCAGTCAGTCAGTCAGTCAGTCAGTCAGTCAGTCAGTCAGTCAGTCAGTCAGTCAGTCAGTCAGTCAGTCAGTCAGTCAGTCAGTCAGTCAGTCAGTCAGTCAGTCAGTCAGTCAGTCAGTCAGTCAGTCAGTCAGTCAGTCAGTCAGTCAGTCAGTCAGTCAGTCAGTCAGTCAGTCAGTCAGTCAGTCAGTCAGTCAGTCAGTCAGTCAGTCAGTCAGTCAGTCAGTCAGTCAGTCAGTCAGTCAGTCAGTCAGTCAGTCAGTCAGTCAGTCAGTCAGTCAGTCAGTCAGTCAGTCAGTCAGTCAGTCAGTCAGTCAGTCAGTCAGTCAGTCAGTCAGTCAGTCAGTCAGTCAGTCAGTCAGTCAGTCAGTCAGTCAGTAAGTAAGTCAGTCAGTAAGTAAGTCAGTCAGTAAGTCAGTCAGTAAGTCAGTCAGTAAGTCAGTCAGTCAGTCAGTCAGTCAGTCAGTCAGTCAGTCAGTCAGTCAGTCAGTCAGTCAGTCAGTCAGTCAGTCAGTCAGTCAGTCAGTCAGTCAGTCAGTCAGTCAGTCAGTCAGTCAGTCAGTCAGTCAGTCAGTCAGTCAGTCAGTCAGTCAGTCAGTCAGTCAGTCAGTCAGTCAGTCAGTCAGTCAGTCAGTCAGTCAGTCAGTCAGTCAGTCAGTCAGTCAGTCAGTCAGTCAGTCAGTCAGTCAGTCAGTCAGTCAGTCAGTCAGTCAGTCAGTCAGTCAGTCAGTCAGTCAGTCAGTCAGTCAGTCAGTCAGTCAGTCAGTCAGTCAGTCAGTCAGTCAGTCAGTCAGTCAGTCAGTCAGTCAGTCAGTCAGTCAGTCAGTCAGTCAGTCAGTCAGTCAGTCAGTCAGTCAGTCAGTCAGTCAGTCAGTCAGTCAGTCAGTCAGTCAGTCAGTAAGTCAGTCAGTCAGTCAGTCAGTCAGTCAGTCAGTCAGTCAGTCAGTCAGTCAGTCAGTCAGTCAGTCAGTCAGTCAGTCAGTCAGTCAGTCAGTCAGTCAGTCAGTCAGTCAGTCAGTCAGTCAGTCAGTCAGTCAGTCAGTCAGTCAGTCAGTCAGTCAGTCAGTCAGTCAGTCAGTCAGTCAGTCAGTCAGTCAGTCAGTCAGTCAGTCAGTCAGTCAGTCAGTCAGTCAGTCAGTCAGTCAGTCAGTCAGTCAGTCAGTCAGTCAGTCAGTCAGTCAGTCAGTCAGTCAGTCAGTCAGTCAGTCAGTCAGTCAGTCAGTCAGTCAGTCAGTCAGTCAGTCAGTCAGTCAGTCAGTCAGTCAGTCAGTCAGTCAGTCAGTCAGTCAGTCAGTCAGTCAGTCAGTCAGTCAGTCAGTCAGTCAGTCAGTCAGTCAGTCAGTCAGTCAGTCAGTCAGTCAGTCAGTCAGTCAGTCAGTCAGTCAGTCAGTCAGTCAGTCAGTCAGTCAGTCAGTCAGTCAGTCAGTCAGTCAGTCAGTCAGTCAGTCAGTCAGTCAGTCAGTCAGTCAGTCAGTCAGTCAGTCAGTCAGTCAGTCAGTCAGTCAGTCAGTCAGTCAGTCAGTCAGTCAGTCAGTCAGTCAGTCAGTCAGTCAGTCAGTCAGTCAGTCAGTCAGTCAGTCAGTCAGTCAGTCAGTCAGTCAGTCAGTCAGTCAGTCAGTCAGTCAGTCAGTCAGTCAGTCAGTCAGTCAGTCAGTCAGTCAGTCAGTCAGTCAGTCAGTCAGTCAGTCAGTCAGTCAGTCAGTCAGTCAGTCAGTCAGTCAGTCAGTCAGTCAGTCAGTCAGTCAGTCAGTCAGTCAGTCAGTCAGTCAGTCAGTCAGTCAGTCAGTCAGTCAGTCAGTCAGTCAGTCAGTCAGTCAGTCAGTCAGTCAGTCAGCCACGATTCGGTTCCTAATAACGGATGTACTGCTAGCTACGAGTTTCGAATTATGTTTTTTTGAGAAGCCGTTCTTATGGCTGCATCTTTTATTTAAACTTTATCTCAGACGTGAGTTTACATGTAATGGCTGGTCTATCTAAATAGATTGAGGCACTTGAATTAATGTTGAAATATGATATGCAGCCGTATAACCGTATAATAAGACTTAAAATAAACCTAATATTATTTAATATAATGCATGCAACCAACTGTATTGAAAGTTCCAGTGCTTATGGCTGCACGTTTTATTTAAACTATATTCCATAAAAGAGTTCTAATTTAGTGGGGGCTGGTTTATCTAAATAGTTAATTCTCAGAAAAGTTCGAGTATTTCCGATTTTTTTAAAGTTTTCATTTTGCTATTGGAATAATTAGGAATATTGATGTAATTCACATCCAATTTAATTTGTATCACTAATTAATTGCAGTTATTACAACAAAGTTACGGTAAACAATCATTAACTTAGCATATAATGGTTGCTATAAAGCTAGAGAAATGCAGAAGAATCCAGACGTGTTTAAGAGATATTATTACTAAGTTAGTGATAGTATATAGTTAGTGATAGTTAGTTATAGAAGTATAAGTAGGTTCGTCCTATAGGCCGCAACGCTGCAATACGGAACTTTACTGCGTTAAGAGTAAAACACCAGAACGCTGAAAAGTTCGCATAATATTGTTGCAAATGTACCAATTATTGATATCGCACGTGAACCTTTTAGAGATTATTTAAGGCAGCAGAAGAGACAGCGTTCTTAGATGGGAATCCATGCTGGTCTCTGACTGCAGAGTATACAAAACCTCTGGATGGCACATTCACAATAATGCTACGCCGGCGTCATTGTGTCAATAACAATGAACACATCTCCATAACCAGACTCTGATCAACATGCGAAGTGTTTCATCATTCTACGCAATCTTTTACTTGAACGGAGCTGCCCCCGCTTTGTAGGACATTACTTTCACCGTGTGGACCAGCCAGTGCATAATATTATGCTTTGGCGGCCTCATGGAGTGAATAAGCATGGTGTACAGCCCATGACTTTCTTGAGACGCATCTTAAAGGACACTGGCCTTGAAGATGCGGATGATCTAGCAAATGTCATGAGTGATAGGGAGTTGTGGTGGAGCAATTTTATCGACAAGCCTCCTTCTTATCTTTCTTAATATATTTGATATAATTAATGCAGCCGCAATGCAACATGCCGATAGTAGTAGTAGTAGTTATAGATGTTTTTGTTGATACCAATAAAGGTAGAAGAAATATTGGGTAAAAAAGTTTCATCAATTATCATCTGCTTGTAGCAATTATTCTATATGTGTACCGACATTTGCTGGGGCGCATATCCATATACAATATATTAGACCACACAGCTAAACTCTTCCATGTAGTTTTTTTCATCACTAATTTCATTTCACATATTAGTTTTCAGGGTTTGGCGGCATTTTGTACAGTTTGTATGTCTGTTCGTTTGTCAAAAAACAATATGACACCATAAAAAGCTAAAATCCTGGGAATATCTGTTATCTTGGACTCAGACTTCATTAACGGTATCAGTTTTCATGCTTGGCAGCATTTGTAAAGTTTGTATGTCTGTCCGTTTGTCAGTCGATCTGTCTGTCAAAATACAATATGACATCCTATAGAGCTTAAATCTTGGGAATGTCTCTTTTCTTGCACTCTGACTTCCTTTACCGTATCAGTTTTCATGTTTGTCAGCATTGTACAGTTTGTATGTCTGTCCGTTTGTCAGTCAATCTGTCTGTCAAAATACAATATGACACCCTGCTAAGCTAAATTTCTGGGAATGTCTGCTTTCTTGGACACTGACTTAATTTACGGTATCAGTTTTGATGTTTGGCAGCATTTGTACAGTTTGTAAGTCTGTCAGTTTGTCAGTTGATCTGTCTGTCAAAATACAATATGACAACCCATAAAGCTTAGATCTTGGCAATGGCTCTTTTTTTGGACTCTGACTTAATTTATGGTATCAGTTTTCATTTTTGGCAGTATTTGTACAGTTTGTATGTCTGTCCGTTTATCTGTCAATATGTTTGTCAAAATATATTTTAACATACCAACATAAATATTCGATAAGTGCTTTTTATTGTTCTCTGATTTCATTCCATATCAAGTATCCGGTCAATTCGGTCCCAAAACACTAAATTAATGGGACCGAATTGACCGGGATTGAATTGTCCTGATTCCGTTTTCTTGGTGTATGTCTTATTTTCGATATCAGTTTTCATTTTTGGTGGCATCTAAACTGGGTGTCTGTCTGTCCGTTTGTCTAGCAATCCGTATGTTAAATTATATTATATCGCACCACATAGTTAAAATCTTATGAGGTTTACCTGGTCTCCGATTTCATTACCGATGTTAGTATTATTGATTGGCAGCAATGAAACTGGTTGTATGTTATGTCAGTATTGATGTTCAGGCAGACAAACAAATAGAAAGAGACTAGATTCCGCCAAATTTAATATCTGACACTAGAAATGAAGTCGTCATCCAGGAAATCCCAAATAATGGCGAATATTTTAGAACAACGTCGTCGTTGTTCTATTTTAGATTGTTGGTATGCCGTCTAACATTTTGATGGACAAACCAACATTATGGACATGTAAAGATAGCTAGCTAGCTACAGTATTATAACACGAGAAATAAAAGAGATGTCGTGAGGCTATTTTCACCTACCTATGACATTGTCCTTCATGATTAAATCTAGCAATCTAGGTAAATACAAGAGAACATTTTATTTGTCTAAAAAGGTTAAGCCTCTTAAGCCAAAAAATTTGGCATAGAAACCCATAATTTCAATGATCTTTCAATTTGTTCGAAATATGATTGTAGAAATATTTTGTCAAATTTTACATGAAAATCTTAGAGACACGAACAAACATAAAATAAATCATACAGCCAGCTATAAAGTCCATCTATTACCTGATTGCTTATGGCTGCATGTTTTATTTTACCATTTAATTTGCATCCATAAGCCCACAGTGGGCGCAAATGGCCTTATGGCTGCAGGGTAAATTATTTCCATGCAGCCATAAGTCATGTAAAAAAAATAAAAGTTTCAGCTAAATATATAATATAACATAATTTACATAACCAATTGTGCCAGATATATGGTTCCTCCATATTTCCTCCATCCGTAGTTTATCACACCCGTAATACAATATACATTGTACAACAGAAAGAGAATAACATCCAGGAATATCATTAGGGGGGGGCCCTAATGATATTCCTGGATGTTATTCTCTTTCTGTTGTACAATGTATATTTGCAATGGAAAACAACCTTGTGGGTCCGAGGTAGCATCATGTACCGAAGGGAAAACAACAGCTTGCATGGATGAACAATGTCTTAGAAAGGTTCGATAATTATAATTGGTAATAAAAGGCTTGAATTAATTGAAACAAAGGTTTGCCAAAAAGTTTTTTGGAGAAGTTTTTTTGGACTTTTTGGAGATACTGGGTTTTGGCATAAATCCAAAGCCCAATATCTCCAAAAAGTTTAATATCAAAACCCAGTATCAACGACTATGACTCATTTCATGAGTAATAACTAAATTCTGGTAAATAAATTCCTGTTTTTTATTGGTTGGCTAAATTAACCAATGGCTTCCCTTGGTTCTGACAAATTTTGGGTTCATTTCATAGCTTTGATCATCAATCGCAGAAGGTCCAAAGTCTTTTGCGTTTTTCTCCAAATGAAAAATTTAGGGATCCTGGGTTTTAGAATAAAAGGGCCGAAATGGACGGACTCCAGTTTCAATAGTAATATGTCGGTTTGTGACTCGTATATATTATTATGCCAAGAAAATGAATAATGATCAAATAATTATTACGAACAGGCAGTTTAATAGAAGACAATAAGTAACATTTAATTAAATCAACCTAGCTCAACTCGCCATAGATATCAGCAATTAATTATTAATTGTACGCAACTACTACTAACTGTTGTAACATGGGTCATGTACGAAATATAGAATGAAAAAAAAAGAAAAGTAATGTAAGAAAAAATAACTGAAAACTCTATAAATATACGAAACAACAATTTGCGGGTTGCACCAAAAACAGATAGGTTTTTTATAGAGTCGAATTTTCTTTCAATACACTTACAAAATATGATAGATGATTCATTATTACTACAAAATTTATTAAAATATAAAAATGTAGTACAATGTTAATACAATATTATTTTATTAACAAACTTGAAATTATAATTTCCTGATAAGAAGTGTAGAGAGATAGTAGGTAGGAGCTAAGGAACTTGCTTAGATAATTATGTTCAATCATCCTTTCGCTATCTATTAACAAAGTGATTACAGTTAGTGACTTCAATTGAGTTATAAAAAATAAGAAATAAGATATAAAAAATAAGAAGTTGTTAAAATTGATACTATAACGTAGGCTATATAATATAACCACAAAAAGGATTGAACCCGGGGTATTGAAAAGATTTGCAGAATTATAAACATATAAATTAATATCGAACACCTAGTCGCACCCTGCGTTCAATGTAATACAATTACGTGTTTGTAACAAGTTACTGTTTTGTAGACAGTACATGAACTAACGGAAAGATACAATTATTTATCTTATTAAAATGTTTGCAGTGTAAATAATTAGCAGTTTAAATTAATAAATAAAATGTTGAATGCAATACTATTGTCTTTATATTGTCCTGATGTTGCCTCTTTCTGTTATCTTCTCTACAGATAAATGATAGTGAGGCAGGCAGCTAGTAGAACAGCGCTCATTATCACAACACCGGTTCCGTTCCCGCTCCCATTCCCGTTCCCGTTCCCGTTCCCGCTCCCGTTCCCGCTCGTAGTAGTAGTAGCAGTAGTAGTAGTGGTGGTTTCAGGAGCTGGTGGGCATGTGTATCTCCCTTCGGCGCCTTTGTTTTCGTAGTTGGCTGTTTCCCCATTCACGCATTCACATTTATTGGAAGTCACCTTGAAATCAGCTGCCTTACTCCCGTCAGCTGCGTTGGTAAATGCGCACTTAGTTGCATCTAATGGATCCTTGCACGCTAGGCTAATAGAGTAAAAATAAATGATTAGCGAAATTAATTAAACATTAAAGTCGAGGGGCGATTAATTAATTATGCAAGTAAGCAAAGAAAATAGATTTTTCAAAAAACAGTCAGGAGTGCCAAAAATTGTCATCAGAAGATCGGCCTAAAAATGCCTGAATAAGTAAAATTGGAATATCTGTGTTATGGTATTTATATACAGAATTTATCGTCTGTTCAAAAAACAGCAAAAGGTTATCAAACTGGGCTTCATCTTGATCCAAATTATATATTTTTAAAATAATTTTACTATTTTATTCTATCAAATGCGCTGTGCTATTATTATAATATTGTGTTTAATGTAAGCGGATTCAATTCCATGCATTACCCACCGAAAATGGGATTAGTGGCATTTTACCAATTATAGTTGGCGAGGTGACATTAGCAATAATAATGTCACCTCACAACCAACTAAGGTGATACAAGCCGCAAGCCACATGGAGAGTTGAGAGGTCAAACCACCTCAGAGGGGCAAATAAGCTAGTGAGGCTAGCATGTAGGGAGAGTGGCAACAGGGAGTGGTGAGGTGAGAATTAATCAGGTTAAGGTGGGTAGGAAAGCACATTGGGAGTGATTAGAGCGCATCTATTGGATACTCAGGCCACTCAGTAGTGTAGAGGTAATTTAGTATGTGTCAATGATAATATAACCGTTGTAGTTATTGATTACTGGTTCAGTTGGTTCCTATGCAGTTGTGAGACCGGAACAGTTTTAACCGTCGTCACTAACCGTTGTATTGCATGCTATTATATTTAGACTGTGCTATTATCGATTACTATGATTATTAACACTGACAACAAAACTCAGTTATTTTGAATGGCATTCGGCCTACTATACATATCCAGTAGACAGCTCAGCAGCCCACAGATGCAGCGACGTGTATAATACACACACTGGTCGGGATCCGATACTGCCAACTCAGTTGGAACTCAGTTAAAACTGTCCACTCAAGACAACCAGTTAAAGTTACCATCTACTCGACAGCTATTTAAAAATAAACTGTAACCACAAGACGACGACGCCAACATGAGCAGACACGGGATGCCCCAAGGTTCAGAAGGAGAGACGAGCCTGCCGCCAACCCCAAGCGATAGAGACGAGACGATTCAGGAAGCAGCGACGAGGCGGTACCGGCCCGCCACACCAGATTCGTCAATGAGGGACACTCCGGACGTCGAGGAGGATGGCAGCCGAGTACGAAGTTGGAGAGGAGAGCGAGTCGACGCGGGATCAGAGCGGTGGACGAGGTACCAAAGTCGCCGGCCAACCACTGGCCGAGGGCGGCGAACGGCCCACCGGAACAGCGACGGTGGGGGCGACGGTACGGCGCCGCACATGGAGGGAAGGCAAAGTCCAGGAGGAAGACGTCGGGACAAGTAATCGCCTGTGATGAGGGTACAACACCACCAAGAGGTTGTTGAAGGATGCTAGAGAGGGGAGAAAGGTAGACCAGCCCAAGTTGTACCAAAGGCTACTAGGTGAGTGCAACAAATATTTTCGCTACCTAGTCCAATTTGGGCAGGGGGAACTAGCAAGTGAGAGGGCGAGGGGGGTCGCCACAGAACTGTTCGAATTGTGGTGATCCGAGGTGATGGAGGCCAGTGTAGTGTACGTAGGGCCTTAACTAGTAGATGCGAGGGGGATTAAGTTAGTGGGATGGGCGGACACACACGATACCAAATCCAAGGTTAACCCCAAATATTCGGTGTCGTCGGTTAGTGGGAATCCCAGTAAACACGGGAAAATTAGTAGGACGGGCAGACGACGGGAGTCCGTTGCAACCGAAAAGTCCGCTACATCCTCCGCAAAAGCAAGAAGGGTGTTAGAAATAGATCTGGCGTGTCAACTAGATATCGTTGCGCTGGATCAAAAGGAACTAGAGAGACAGCTGGATGAAGGGACCGCATTACTATAGAGGGAGAAGGAATTAGTGAGGTTGTTTATCTTCTATGGCCTCCATAAATTCTTTAGAGTTGGACTGGAATTTTGTGAGGTTGAATCCTGATCCCTTCAGGATGTCGTGAACTTCGCACCCTACATCGAGTATCTCTTCAATCGAGTTTCCAAAGTCCATCCCATCATCCACATAGAATCCGCTTCGAATCATGTCAATCGCTTTCTCACTGTATTCCCCCTCTTTGCCCTCCACTGTGTCTCTTACTGCTGTAGTCGTAGTAAACGAGGACGACTTGGCCCCCGTGTTCTGCACTACCATCTTGTACATCGGTTTCTCCGACGGTTCTTCGTCGCCATTGTACCACAGGAAGCGCTGACTATCGCTGTCCTCCTCCATCACTCGCACTTGATTAAACATGCCATCTATATCGCACGTGAAGGCATGTTTTCCATTTCTAAATCTTAGCAGGACCTCTATCTCCGAGTTGTAGATATTGGGGCCTTCTAGCAGGTAGTCATTCAGGCTCTTGCCATTAGTCTTGGCAGACGCGTCGACCACCATTCTTAGTTTGCCCTTCTTAGGGTCCAAAGCCACATGGAGTGGCAAATAGTAGGTCCTATCGGTGTTTGGTTCGTCAACCGGTAGTTCCACGGCCCATCCTCTATCCACGTACTTCATGATTGTTTTGTGGAAGTATGCATCCTTTTCGGGGCTCCATTTAAGCGTCTGCTTTAATTTTTGAAGCCTAGTCCAGACCATCCTCTTATTGTCTGGCAGTGGCACCTTCGGTTGCTTCCATACCATTCCTATGGTATATCGCCCCCCTTCACATTTCATCGAGTTCCTGATGCTCTCCTGCGCCTGTTTATCCTCCACCAAGGTTCCGACCCCGGTCTCCTTCAACCCCTTGAAGTCCTGCCGTAGCAGCCTCTTGAGTTGTTCTTCTGCTCCCTCGTCCTGTCCCTGGCCTCCAGTCCCATCCGTCTCGTCGTATTTTATCTGCGGTTCCTGGCACTCATCCATCCTGTGTCCTCCTACCGCGCATCGATGACATAGTCCATTCTTACCGTGTAGGCTATCCGATCTTGTTTAAGCAATGCCTGCCAGTGTTTACAGTTGATGGTCTTATGTGTACCGAACCTATGTAACTGGCATTTGTATTCGGGGTTGTAGCGTTCCTTGAATAGCGCTTCACATATTGCGCGTAGATTCATATCTAGTGGTTTAGTGTTTTGGTTACTTGGACTTAGCCTGCTTGGGGTATTGGGTTTGTATTTGTTTCTGTCCCTGCCACGGTGTGGCTCTACTCCCAGCTATCTGTGGACTAGAAGTCCCCCCCTGCGTGGTCGCGTACGGTAGCGACTGCCTCATCTTCGGAAGAGCATTTGCTGCACTATGTTCGGGTTTAGGTCGGCTGTATTCGGTTTTTGGTGCCTTTCCTAGATTGTCCTCACTATAGACTGGATCTGTGATTAACTCCACCTCGTAGTTAAGGAAGTTCGACATCTCCCCCAACCCTGGCTCCGCACCTTTCTTTTCTCGAGTGGAGAAATGATCTTTCTCCATTAGTTTCTCAGCTAGATCGGTAGTGCCTGTGCTATCGTGGTGATGTTGTTTGATGCTTTGAGTTCGTAAGGTGCATCTAGAGTCTTTAATACTATTAGCGCCTTTTCTACTTTGTTAGCAAAAGTCTTGATGCTAACAAGGTTATCTGCGAGTCCGCCTGATGTTATTCCCCTTAAGGTTTGTCGGATAATCTTCGCAGGATGGCCGAATTCCCTGTCCAGGGCTCCTCGCCATGCAGTCGTGAATCCTCCTTCAATACTTGGTATTGCCTCATGATGTCGTAAGCTGGCCCCACTGTATAGACTTGTAGATATTTAAGGCACTCCGCCTGCGTGAGATTTTTTGTTAAGATTTCATTGCTGTACATACGCCGGAATTTTAGATATTCCTCTGGCTTACTACCATCGAACTTGAAGGGCTCCACTGGTGGCTGCTCAATTCGAGTTTTTAGCGCTTCGATGAGTGTTGCCATTCCCATCGCTTGTACTTCTAGCACACTCAATGGTAGTGATACAGGCTCCTTTGGTGTTGGGTGCGGCTCGCCTACCGGGCCCTTCGACTTTCCCTGAGTGGGATATATCATCGGGGGTAGCGGTTCCCTCCATATCTCTGTATCGCACGATTTGTTTGGATCTGAGTGGGTAGGGGTTCTTGTTTTGGGTTGTGTATATTGTGGATACTGTAATGGGGGAATGTCACCCTGCCCCCCCCCCCCCCCCCCCCCACCGATGGTACTGGGGTTGATGATATTATATTGGGGCCCATACACCTATCTGCAATACCCCCCCCCCCCCCTCTTCTGGATATATATTGTATCCCTGCATGTTATAGTCATATTGGTGTGCAGGTACCGGTATAGGCCTATCAGGTTCTTGCCTACTAACCGGTATGTATACCACGACCTCCGGGTCCAATCCTGGCATTCGCGTTACCCTATTGCCTACACTATCTCTCCCAGCATGGCCTATAGATGTGCAGTAAGGCCTACAGTATGTCCTGCAGTCTGCCTGTGCCCTTCCAGATCGAAGTTTAAACTTCTTGAATATTCTGAGAACTCCTCCCCGAGACTACCATATCCTCAATCGGCAGCTATGTTCCGACGGGAAGTTTCCCTCTGCTCCGATCCCTTCTTCTGTATTCTTCCTCATACCGGTACACTCTGTACCCCTCTCCCGGTGTGTGGTATATTTCGCCAGGTTGTGTTTCTTTGGGGCGACAGCAATGTCCCGGAGTACGGTACGCGTACGACCCCACTGACTCACTTTCTCCACTTTGACTATCGACGGTTCACTGTCCATCCTTTCTCTCTGGTTGCCCGTAGCAACACTTCCTCTTCCCTCCTTGCTTCCTTTAATGTCAGCGCAATGTCCTCCTTCACGAGATCTTGTATTGACCTCCCAGATGAACTCCACTGTTCTTCTTTCGTCTTCCGAGTGGGCTCGACGTTTCCTCGTTTGGCCACTTACGGCACCAACGTCCCTCCCTCTGTCCAGTTGGATGGCCCCGCGGGTATTCGCAGTCCTCCTATTATCCTCTTTCGTCGGGTGCCACGGTCAGACGGTCCACTTAACTCACTGCGCGCATTTTCTGCCGACGCCCGTGGGGCCTCTGTTGCCCCCCCCCTTGCCTCCATCGTCGGGTGCCACGGTTCACTAAACTCACCGCACGCATTATCCAGTTATCTGCCGACACTCGTGGGCCGTTTACTGCCCCCCCCTCTCGCCATTAATTGGTTGTGGTGGGGTGCTCGTAGCCCCCCCCCCCCACCCGTCACCTCTTGTTTCGCCCCCATGCCCATGTTCCCCTCCAGTCAACACGTTTGTTCTATCCTCACTGGGTCTATCCACCCACGTTCCTCCCTGCGCAACTGCGTGGCCTTGTAGGCCCTCACTAGGCAAATTGCCTATCCCCCTTACGTTTATATTAATTGTACCGCCATTAGCCTCGCCCTGTTGATTTATTGCGTTATTATTTAGATTATTTTGATTAATTCTGTCGGTATTATTTAATAAATTGTTATTTGTCGTATTCAGATTATATTTAAATTATTTTGTGCACCAATATTTATATTATTGTGCACAGTGCTGCAGTGATTAGAGCAGTACTGTGTATTTATACATATATACTGAAATAGCAGAACTGACAGTTTAATTGTTATATATAGGGCTCGATCGGAGTTTTTATTTTGCCGGAGCCGGAGCCGGAGTGGAAAATAAATTGCCGGAGTTTGACCGGAGCCGGAGTTTCTTTCCCTGTGTATTTTCCCTATATCCGGGCCGGGTCGCCGTCGTTAGTACTCATATCCGGGTCGCCGTCGTCGGTACTCATATCCGGGCACCGGGTCGCCGTCGTTGGTACTTATATCCTGGTCGCGGACAGAACTCCTTGCATCATTCTCAGTCCATTCCCCTTCCAGAATTATAGTACATATAGCTGTATAGTAGTACAGTAGCTTGAGGTGCGGGATTGTCAGACTGTGTACGGTATTCAAGCTGTCAGGTAGGCCTACCGCTACCAGTACTGCAGTACAGCAGTTCCGGAATTAGATTAAGTCAGTGAGTACAGAAGTCAGGAAGTAGTACCGGTACTACTGTACTGCTCTGCTGTAGTACTACAAGTACCAGCCTGCCAGTAAATCTAAGTTATTTAGTATTACACTGCTCTACCAGTCTACTGTAGTATAGAAATACTGTAATAATAGTAGTATCAAAGTAGTACAGTCAGACAGTACTGCCTGACTGCAGTACTACCGGTGCTGGACAGCTGGAGTAGGCTATTGGAATACCGTACACTGGCAGACTGGAATATACTGCTGCCATATGCCTATACTAGCCTATATATTATGTACATTAATATAAAACATACATTATTAAAAAAACTCCGGCTCCGGTGATTTTTCTAACTCGCTCTGGTTCGGAGCCGGATGTAAGAAACTCCGGCCGGAGCCGGAGCCGGAGCCGGAACTCCGATCGAGCCCTAGTTATATAGGTACGGAAGCCCATAACAGCCATGTCGCGCCCAAACTTCCATGTCAAGCGCGCAAACTTTATGCCATTTCCATGTAGAAACATTTGCGCGCGCGACATGAAAGTTTGTGCGCGCGACATGGAAGTTTGCGCACGCGACATGGAAGTTTGCGCGCGCGACATGAAAGTTTGCGCGCGCGACATGGAAGTTTGCTCGCACGACATGGAAGTTTGCGCGCGCGACATGGAACTGTGGAAGTTTGCGCGCGCGACATGGAAGTTTGCGCGCGCGACATGGAACTGTGGAAGTTTGCGCGCGCGACATGGAACGTTTGCGCGCGCAGACTGGAAGTTTGCGCGCGCAAACTTCCATGTCGCACGCGCAAACTTCCATGTCGCGCGCGCAAACTTCCATGTCGCGCGCGCAAACTTCCATGTCGCGCGTGCAAACTTCCATGTCGAGACACAAACTTCCATGTCGCGCGCGCAAATGTTTCTACACGGAAATGGCATAAAGTTTGCGCGCTTGACATGGAAGTTTGCGCGCGACATGGCCGTTATGGGCTTCCGTATATAGGCCTAGCCTAATGCTGTAATGTGATTATGTCGCATTGTGCGGCCCCTCCACTAAGTGCGGGTGCGTCCGCGGTGGTCGTCCTTGCAACGGGTGCAAACCGTGGGATGACGGCCGGTGTGGGAACCCCAACAACACATCGGCGTCCATCGCGACTACGAGGAACGTCGACCCGAACATTGAGGACACAACAGCCCTCCTGTCTGGCTCCTGCCTGTCTCCCGACAGAGAAGATTCAGACTCGGATTCCTTCGTGAGTGTGGACTCCTACGCAAGGAGTGGCGTGGCTACCCAGATCCCGGTTCTTCGCGCAAACGAGACCAGCACTGGAAATGGAACGATGACATCGGACTCTTCCTTGCTAACTCACGATCCGGATCCCGCAGCACCTCCCCCCCTCTCCCATCGGGGCCATCGACATACAACCAGTTGGAGGCTGCCTTCGATGGGCCGTGGCTTAATGCCCCCGGTTCGTCGGCAGATCCGGACTGGGAGGCCCGTCACGCCCGCCTCACCCGTGTAGTTTGCCGTCAGTACACTGTGCCGGGCGGCAACATTGGGCGCAAGGTGGCGGACGTGCTCACTAGCGAGGTGGAGAAATTGACCGAGGGGATCTACCCCTTGGAGAGACCGCTCTGTTTCCTCGCCACCACGTTCCAGCAGGACCCCGACTTGGTGAAGGGGGCGGACATCCGACGGACCATCCTGCGCCTACTCGGGATGTGGGAACGGGAGGAGTTCCGTCAGCTCATAGCTGAGGCAGAGCGCTGTAGTGCGAGATTCACGCGCTCCCTTCGCTCGGCCCCACCTAACATGGCCAGGACCTACAATAGGAAGATCCTGGCCGGACAGAACCGGTCTGCGGTCCGCCTCGTAACGGACCGGGACAGCGGCGGAGTACTGGACCCCGAGTCCTGAGGCTGAGCCTGACAGGCAGCCGGCCAGTGTAACGGTTCACAACGTCCTCGCTGCGAAACATCCGCCTCAGCTGGACGTCTCGCCATGTGATGTGTATGTGAACAAAAGTACGCCAATGTTTATGAAAAGTTACGTAGGTAAATGTGAAAATTTAGACCAAATAGCAAAATTTAGAATTTTCCCAAGATGCTTTCTATGATATTACTGTATTATGGTATAGGCCTAAATAGGTTTAATGGGCGCTTAATCAATTGGAAACATTTTGTAGTATATGCCATTTATGGCACGTTACAAATTAAGATCTGATAGATTCTGATAGAAGAAACATGAAAATATATATTTTGATGTTGTATGAATTTTTAATATTAGTTAATACTAGTTAACAATGAAAAAAACTTGGTTGCTCTTAAAACCCTAAGGCTTTTACAGTTTTGAATTTAATCGCATGATGTTCGCGCTTTTGAAGACCTTTGGCAGTTTAACCCGCCAAATCTATATGTCTTCTAGGTTATAAATCTACTCCAGCCTATGACAAGTATTGAACACCTATAATAATTTTAACATTAGCCAAAGCCAGTCTGTGCGCGACCATTCACCCGCTGGATATACCCGGGAGACTGGATTTGGATGCTTTAATTTGATTGCGGTGCAGGCCTACCGTACTATTCGATTGATCGTTAATATATAATCTCTGACGAATATTATTCACTTTCGGGAAATATTAGCAGTTCCTTTAGGACGTGGCGCTCTATCTATTTAAACAGAGCTATGACTTACACTATACACAACGGTATGTCTTATAGATCACCAAAGTGCATTCTTTAGGAAATGCTTTGTTACTCGGTCAAGCACACACAGACTATTGCACACAACTGCATACATGAATTGCCGATATTCACTGATTTTAATCATATATAAAGAGAACAGCAACCGACATTTGTAGGGCCTATTAAGTAGCATTGAACTCACTACAAACCACGATAATGTATGTCGCAAATTGTTATATGTAACCGGTCTCTCTAACCTTAGTGTATCAAGAAGATTGGGGTTTCGGATCGTTATCAATATTCTTCCCAATAATAATATGTAAACGAACGATACAATTAACAACACAGTAAATAGCAGTAAATAATGCAAGTGTACTTAACCAAGTTGACCAAGGTGCTGTACCAAAACCGAGATAACAGTTTGATGATCTTATAATTAAAGACGCTCTAATGTCAGAAAACATTCCCCGGCCGGTGTTCTTAGGCGTGGGGGAAACGTCAGTACTGAATCATGGGATTCTGCTGTACAGCTTTTACACAAAGGGAAAATCTCTGATTGGTCGACCTGACGTGGACACAGCTGATAGATGTCGTCATTTGAGCTGAGCAGAACAAAGAACCAAGTCTCCGTGCAGAGGCTCCACGTGTACAGCTCAGCTATTAGCTTTCGTCTTAGTAACTACACTGTTCCAAGAGTATTTCGGCTTTTGCGTCATGGAATTGCGGATTATGTCCGCTAAAGTACACATACAGAAGAAATTACTTTTATGTCCTCTAAAACACCAGTACAGTAAGGACACGGCCCTTTTATGCCTGGTAAACCAACTACAGAGTACTTCACGGGGAAAATAACCGGCTAATTACGCAAAAGCCTTTACACCGCTCCCAGAAAATGGGATTTAAGTCTATAAAATATAACAAATCACAGTTTCTAAAATATAAAAATACTCTAAACAGTTAGTCTTTCTTACGCGGACGGCGTTTACGCAGCTTTTTGAGGCTGGCAAGAGTCCTTTTCTCTTTGGGGCGAGCCACTTTACTAGGAGGGCTGTAACTCCTGGGTGAAGGGTGCAATACCATTGCATCAGAAGGTTTAGGGTTACGGTCAGTGTCTCGTCCATTTCGATCTACTTCTCCTCGAGCTGATTTTCCTCCGCTTGTCGTTGGACACGCTCGTCCAAAACTCTCGCAGAGAATAGGGTTGTCTAAGCTCGATATCTTCTTAGAGATTCAAGATTTCCCAATCGAACTGAGATAAAGCCAATTCATTTACCGCTTGGACTTGCTGTTATAACTTACGTTTATCTGAACAAACGCAGGTTTCCTTTCTGATCTTTGTAGAATAGCGTTTAACTCGTTTCGTACAACGCTCTCCTTCACCTTGATGAAGGGTTGTATCGCGTTAAACTGGGACGACCATACGGTTGAATGGTGATATTAGGTGTCCGCGTCCCAATACGGCTAGGTAAGATGGGCGGCTAGCTAGAGCTCGCTGCCGGAGTGTTACCGATTAATTGTTAGGGTAGCACTAGATCTTTGAACAGTGAATACAGCTCGTGAGGATCCGGGATACCATCAGACTCAAAAGTCTGAGGTCTAATCAAGGAACGAGGTGGTCTGACCGAGTATTCCGGAACTATGATCGTAGGTTTACTCAAGGATCGTCTGAGTCGAGCGAGCGTAGGTGATATGTCGAACAAGTTTCGGTTTCCGTGGATGTTTATGTCTTTCCGTTTATTAGTTGGGTCTAGGGCATTTATCGTAATAATACCAAAGACGCACGTCTGGTAGGGGAAACGCAGATGATATTTATTTGTTGTTACAATGCTTCTATCAAGAATTCCAAATATACGTTAGAGTTACCGCGTCCATTTGTCTCTCTAATGTCTTTTCTTTCGAGTCCATTTCGAATAGAATTTTCGCATTCGAATTTCAGTTTATCGTTCCGACTCCGCTGGGTAGGATATATGTTCGACATAGTCCGTATCGTGTGAATCGATAGAATGGCCAATGGTTAAGAAGTCCATATACGTACTATTACGATGCGTGTAGCGAGCGGTGAATTTTCCATAGTCCAATTCACGCGTAAGTTGCTTCTAGGAAATCGTCGGTTCGATATAACGACCATCGTCCTTCGTAGTAGTTGGACTAGCGTCGCTGCGTATCAAGCTATCAACAAACACTTGTAAAGGTAGAGTATATCGCTCCCCAATACCAAGACCATCTTCTATCAACTCCGTTATATCTGCTATATATGAGTTTATTAATATTATAATGAGCTTATAATTAGGCTAGCGAGCGTCGCTGCCTACCCCAATCAGCCCCCGGACAGTGTAAGAGCCTCAGCGCAAATGTATCGTCGCCGCTGTGTTTTCCGCCAACGTGTAGCTACACAACGACAACGACACTAGCACGAGTCACTCCACTGTCCGTCCCAAAGGCTTAGATACACTTCAGGTTCTTACTGGAGAGTTAGGGTTACTTTCACAATTGCGACTCGCTACTGTAAACACACCTTAGTAGTAACATTCGCCTATAAACTCACAAATTCCATACACACAACTGTCACAAATTACACACACTCGGGCCATTTGTCCATTAGTCAGTGCCTTCCAGAATGCCACGTTATTATTATGTATCCTTGGATACTAGCAGTGCGCTATTTATTTCTTACTATGCAATGGGGCAAGCTTTCTATTGTTCTTTTTAACTTGTTTCTAATTCTAGCGTAGGTGTTACTATGGTGACATTATGGAAAGCTAGCGGTAGAATTAGGGTAATTCCAATGCATACAGATCTGGGATGCTATTTAATAGTAATTCTTTAATGGTCCAATATCTCGTTTATATATGATTTTATAAATTTTATCGGCTATTGACTCATACATGGCAGATTCTCACACTCTAACACACTTAATAGGATGAATCTCCGCTCCCGTGATCTATTAATTAATAGATTTTGGGAATGTTATAAATTGCACAGAATGACAATTTATTAAATTCATTAAAATATGAATTTAAATTTATTCCCTGAAATTTTATTATTTGATAGTACAATTGACACAATTTGATTCCAGAGCAGGTCTGGGGACATAGGATCCTTAATTCTATGAAAATTGTCTTTTAAGAGTATCGGTAAGTGCTACGATATCTTAATCGACTAGAATTGTTAAAGGATCTGAATTTTACAGATTTTGATTTATAGATTTGTAAATATTAAATAATTAATATTTGAGATGGGCACCAATTTATTCCAGAACTTGTCTGGGGACGTTAACCACTGATTCTAGAATTTGTCTTTCAAGTATATCGGTGGGTGCCGCGATATCTTAATCGACTAGAATTACAGATGGTCAAAAGGTTTAACAGATTTATTTGCGTTTCACGCTACTGTTAGAGGGACATCACGCTACTATATGTATTATTATATATGGTATGAGAGCAATATCGCACGAAGCAATGTCAGTGTGAAGAGGCAAGTCGTTTCCAAGGTCTACCCAGAGCTTGGTTTAGCCGAGACACGAGGATCTGAACTTTGCATTCCTAATACTCTGCCTACCAATAATACTTGAATATAGTAGTGGCTTTATTGTACTTTAATAAGTACGGACATTTCATCTTACTGTAGTCACGTATTTATAATATGATACGGACAGTAAGGAAAGAGAAAAATAATTATTTCTCGCCAGCGCACTAAATATATATTATAAGTAATTACGTACGTAATAAACACTAATATATTGCACTAATCTACTAAATAATCACTAAAATAACATTCTACTAAATAAAATTAAAGAAAACGATTATAATAAAATTACATAATAATACATACATAAATATAAAATAAAAACAAATATAAAATGATATAGTCACACGCCCACTCCATATTTTATTACGTTATGGAGTCCCTAGATATTTGTCGGATTAAGGAAGTGGTCGTAGGAAGAGTATCTTGCCTTCCATAGTTTCCGGACAGTTTTCGGTCTCTTTCCAGTAAACATAAACGACCAGCTGGGCGATTGAGTTGTTGTGTTACTTTATCCGCTCCCTTGGCCTGTCTAATCTCCGCCGTGGTAAGATGAGGAGGCCATTCTTCTTCTTCTTTACTTAAGAAGTCGGATCCACCTAACCAGCCTGGAGTATCTATCAGTTCTTGAGGAGTTGCTCCTCTGGAAGCGATGTCGGCTGGATTAATCGTCCCAAGGCAATGTCTCCATTGATCTACTTTGGAGTTAATATCGTCATTATCTGAGGAGTGTGGTGTTCCCTCAGTTGGATCGTCCACATCACTGCTCTCCACTTCCCATTCCTTTACTTGGTATACCTGTTGTTGAGGTAATCTCTCTTTGAGAGTTCTACGGGAAGGGCCAGTGAAGTACCAACCTACTCTAGTTCTTACCGCATAGGTTTGTAGTGGCTGCGGTTGAGCAGGCCGTTTCTCCAATGTCTCGAGTGCCTCATGCGCGTTTTGGCCGATGAGTATTTGCACTCCAGGATAATCTGTCTGGAATCGAGGTATCTTAAGCTGTTGGATGCTCTCGTCCTCGTCCCAGTTATAAGGTTCTACTTCGGTAGTAGCGAAGTTCTTTATAGCCACCATTTTTACTGACCTTATACTTTGTGCTCCTAATTTATCCTGGGGGGTGGACAACGCACCTACATAGTAATCTGCCGTTATGGTAGATTTCCAAACCTACATAATTCCTGACATATTCAACTTAGTTCGGAATTTGGGTTGTCCAGCAAAGATGTCTTCGGCTAGTTCTTGATCGATGAATGTTCCTGTGCTGCCAGAGTCAAGGAGGGCGTTCACTATGTAACTTTTGTTAGGACCGTGAACTCTTACCTGCACTACAGGAAATTATCTGATTCCTACGTTGGAAGTTGGAGGTTTCCAAGATGGTTGTCTGTCAAAGGTAGTTGGGGGGAACTCATTGTCGGTGTCCTTTTCATACATAAGTGCTCGATACACTGCGGTATTTATTAGGTAACAGGATTCGTTGGCGTCGGAGAATTCGTCCGTATAGAATCCTTCCATCTCAGATTCTTGATCAGTGTCATTTACATCACTGAATTGGACATGTAGTTCGGGCTCACTTACCTGACTCGGGTTGTTTCGTTCGAATTCACTGTGTAACAAGATGTGATGTTTCGCACCGCACTTTGCACACTTTACGTCAGAGTAACAGGTTCGCCGTTGGTGTCCTTGTCTGAGGCAATTATAGCATAACCGCTTATCCCACATGACTTCACGTCTGTCTACCAGGGATTTCTTTAGGAATTCAGCACACACACTCAAACGGTGGGGCCCGTCGCACAGCGCACATTTTGGTTTGATTTTACTCACTTTACCTTGGGTAACGTTATGCACTCTCGTTCTTTCTTCGGGCTTTCTTCCGTGAATTCTCTTAGGAGACGTAGAAGGAGTTGCTGTTACCTGTTCTCTCCTGTCACTGGTTCGAGACTTATATTTACTTACGTCTTTATAGGTCTTGTTGTCATAGTAAGATTTTGCTGTGTCTTTCCCGCTGTCCTCTTCTTGAGAAGCTTGGCTTTCGCCGTCGTCAGTATAACACACTGGTGTTACCCTTCTCCTAGAAACGGGTTTCTCACTTACCTTATTTTCCGATGTTTTCTCTCTGGACTGCTTTATGAGTTGTAATTTTACTTCACTATCTAAGAAGGACATGAGATCAGCCATGGTAGGGCCTCGTCGTTGCTGCTCATTCATATACAACACTTTCTTGTCCCAACGTGTACATACTCCACCCTTTGGTAAAGTAGAGACTACTGCTCCAATAACCATGGAACTCTGATATTCATGAGACTTACCTAACCAGTCCAATTGTCTACAGATCTCCTGAATCTCATCGGAAAACTCTATAATCCCGCTACTAAGGAAGTTTCTGGGGGCTACTAATTTTGCATACAAATACTTAGCTATGTTATCCTTGTTACCATACCTGATGTTTAATGTATCCCAAACTTGTCTTAATCCATCTGGATGTCCAATAAACTTTAACGCCATTAACTTGGGAGGTCCTTCCAAGCACTTGATGAGGAATCTAAGTTTCTCTCCGTTAGATAGTACAGAGTTCTGTATGCTATCTTTGTAATATTCATTGAAAGGTAACCATTTCATCTCATCTCCATTGAATTTAACGATCTCTCCCACTTTGACCGCTTGGCGGGCTTCTGTTCTAGCCATCTGACGCGTAAAGCTTTCTTGGGCCATCGTGTTATTTAATATCGAATTATCGGTATATGAATTTCTCGGATTATTATCAGGTCTATAGGGAATATCATTAACAACAGGTTTATAATCACCCTTAATAGGGTTTGCTATATGAGTTTCTACTTCACTAGCAGTATAGATGCGTGTAGGCTCCACACCTTGCGCATGTAATACTTCAGACCTAACAGGTTGACACAATGTTACAGGGGGTATTGGTATACCCTTTTGTATATTGACTAATTTGTCGCGTTCTAGCGCGATACTTTGCTGCACTTCTTGCAATTCTAACATACTTTCCCTTAATGTTCCCTTGAGTTGGTGGACAGTCTCCTGCATCTGTCCGAGCAGGAGATTCATCCCCCGCCGTCCCTCCTCTACCCACTCGACCGCCGAAGCGGGAGGAGTCGCCAACATTGTAGCGGGCAGACGCGGGACGACGGGAGACAAATCTTTGATTTCTCTCTCAGCGTCCAGGACAGGGATATTCTCATGGACTGTTCTACCGGGTACAGGCAGTGTAGTACTGTGTAAAGGGAATTTAGAGTTAAGCTCTGGAAGTACAGGGGTCTCTAGCACAGGAGTGGCTTTGGGAACGACAGGCCTAATTATTTCAGGCTCATCTACTATCGTAGGGAGTCTTTTGATCTTAATAATTTGGTCTGTGGGTTCTGTACTACCTAAGTCTGTGCTAGCTAGTTGTCTTCTAACAGCTGGGGGCAAATCAGGCAATTTGTGACGGTGAGATGTTTTTCTACGCCTGCTTAGACGAGATCTATTTCCTCCGCCTTCAGTATCGGTGGTCTCGCCTTCCTCCGATGATGTGTATTCTTGGTGCTTGGGAGTAGATCGACTCATCATCTGCATTTGACTAGCAGTTAACTGTTTATTTATGCAGTCTTGCGTCTCTTGAAGATTTTCCAACTCCAGTTGGGTGGTCTCTTCAGACGCTCTCTGTTCTGCTTCTGCCAATGCCATTGCTGCTGCTGCTTTTGCTGCTTCCACTGCCGCTTTTGCCGCTTCCACTGCCGCTGCCGCTTTTGCCTCTTCCACTGCCGCTGCCGCTTTTGCCGCTGCCGCTTTTGCCGCTGCTACTGCCTTTCTGTCCTTCCTTCCTTTCTGTCTTTCTTTCTGTCCTTTCTTCTTGGACTCTAGCGAGGCGGAGTTTTTCATCAAATTTAGCTTGGTTTGCAGCTAACATTTCCGCATCGATTGCGTCCAACACAAGCTTGGTTCCTTCACTATTAGGGCGAAGTCCAGACAGTCGTCTCCTCAACTCTTCGTCTCCTAGGTATCGCTGATAGTCTGACAGATAGATGTCAATGGCGTCTCTAGTTCGCGGCTTCTCTGCTGTTAATTCGCCTTCCACTTCGCTTTCCACTTCGCTTTCCTCTTGAGAAGAAGTGGAGTCGGTTGATTCTTCATAGGTTGGCCGCTCATCATAAACCGTATCCGCCATCTTCGCTCTGCGTTCGGGCGTCCGCTCAACAGTATCCGAACTACTGGAGCTATCGGGCCGCTGAGAACTAGGTTCTTGGCTAGGAGGTTGCTGCTGTTTTATAGCTGCTTCTTGATCCCGCTTGACTTGGGCCCGAGTGCCTATGGCAGACCAACGGCGCTTCACTAACTTCGCAAATTGTGAAATCGCTCCTACCAACCTAGGTTCTGACACAACCACTGCAGGGGTTGCCCTTCTTACAGTATGAGGGGTTTCAGACCTCGGTCTGGGATTCTCTACACTTTGATCTGAGAAACAGGCTGTTGTTTCTAGGAGACTATCTGACAGAGTTTGCCTTGTGTCAGCCATGTTTGATTGTACAGTTGAATGCCTACTGCTATATTACAGTTAAAGCAAGTCTAGTAATTCAGTATCACTGTTAGCCTAACAATTAATTACCGATACTGCTACTCAGTGTAGCGTGATATATATAATATATTAGAATACCTGTATGCTTATAGTAGATATATAAGTATTATTACAGACTAGATTTGTCACAGAGTACCGGTATATAATTTTAGCACAAATATATATAAATATATAATAGGCCTATCGTGAATACCGGTATACAGCTGACACTTATAGTATATATAAGTATAATTATTACAGACTAGAATTAATTACAGAATACCGGTATGATTTCAGCCTAAATTTATAGAATAAATATAATAAGCCTATTGTAAATACCGGTATGTCAATTATTTTAAATAATTGAATTTCTGAATGTTAGGGGTTACTTGGTTACTTTACTTACTTTATTACCGTTATTTGAGCAGTAGTCCAACTGATTTTAAGACCTAAAGGTTGTATAACAGGCCTACTATTTTATTGATAGATTTAGTGGATTTATATGTACCCGTATGAGGGGTTTTGTTACAATATTGAAATAGATGTTACTATTTCTGGGAAATAATCACTACACAGAAGCTGTGCGCTCTCAGTGAAGTGCTACTTATTGGACACTAAAACAAATAATTCTACTTCCTAAGTTACTTATCTACGAATTACTTACGATACGGGTGAGATTAAATCTCTAACTAAACACAACAAAAATATTACGTACGAATTTTTAGGGTAATTTTACAGGGAACTACAAACCAGGCTAACAGAGTGTTAGATTTTCTGGTTATTACAATGGACAGGATACTACGGTATTTGAAAATAATAAGTAGTAGTAAATACACTGTGTTGTCCAGATAGGAAAATACCACCGTCTGACGACCTATAGCCGTATCGCTATAGGTACTACGTTATGTATCACGGAGTGTCCCTACCTAGAAGTTAATTACCGCGGTCTACCAGAACCAACGTGCCTATTAACCACTTTACAACACAAATATACTGCCTACACACTAATTACCTTCGGAAAGCACTGTACACTAAACCCTAAATTAGGTACAAGTACTGGTACAACAAATAATCAGTAGTTAAAAATACTTGAACAGCTAAAAGAACCACGGCATCTGCTGGAGTGACCGGTGCACAAAATCACCAGTCTTTACCTACGCCAAGCAGCCCGTGTAGTACCGGGGTTAATTTAACTATAACGGTATGTGTAACAAGCACAATTACTGTAGGAATAAACTTGGGGACATGAATGTTGCGAATAATCGCATAAACTCTGAATAATAAATATTACGCTACCCGTACAGAATACTCAAACAAAATACAAACCAAACGCTGGCAGACTACCATCAAGCCTAAAAAAACTACAGTATGTGCAGATTCCAAAATGGTTAGTTAGTATGCGTTCTAACACGGTAGTACGACTTATTCTTTAGGAGGGGGTTGACCTTACAACTCAAGATGCCCCAACTTACTAACTGGCACTTTATCGGACAGACTCTACACACGCAGCAATCTCTTCAGACCTAATAACAGCTAGACAACAATCCAGCCTACAAAATATCTGAGTAATAACTATTACGGTACCTGAACAGACCACACAAACAAACACAGGCTAAAACGCTGGCAGACTACTATCAAGCCTAAATAAACTACAGTATATGCAGATTCCAAAATGGTTAGTTAGTATGCATTCTAACTCGGTAGTACGACTTATTCTTTAAGAGGGGGTTGACCTTACAACTCAAGATGCCCCTACTTACTAACTGGCACTTTATCGGACAGACTCTACACACACTGCAATCCGTTCAGACCCAACAACAGCCAGACAACAGTCCAGCCTACCAATTGTCTGTATAAACTGAGCAAGCTTACACGCCTTCTGCTCAATACTGGCCTACAAATAAATAAAACTGACAGAAATAAGTAAGCTCCAAAAGAAACAAGGGGTGTACAGTCCCTAATCTCTTAAACAGCCTACCGGTATGTAATATCACAATCGAAATAGTACTGATATACCTGTACTGTTGTAAGTACCGGTCCGGGTGATCAGGCAGTCAGGCCTACTGGTTACCGGTCGACCGGTACCTTAGTCTTGATCGCTTACGCCGCAATCAAGATCCTACAAACTGTTATTGTTCTTACCAGAACAATATTAAACTGTATTTATTGCCTACACTGCAATCAAGAATTTTACAAACTGTTATTGTTCGCGCTTTTGAAGACCTTTGGCAGTTCAACCCGCCAAATCTATATGTCTTCTAGGTTATAAATCTACTCCAGCCTATGACAAGTATTGAACACCTATAATAATTCTAACATTAGCCAAAGCCAGTCTGTGCGCGACCATTCACCCGCTGGATATACCCGGGAGACTGGATTTGGATGCTTTAATTTGATTGCGGTGCAGGCCTACCGTACTATTCGATTGATCGTTAATATATAATCTCTGACGAATATTATTCACTTTCGGGAAATATTAGCAGTTCCTTTAGGACGTGGCGCTCTATCTATTTAAACAGAGCAATGACTTACACTATACACAACGGTATGTCTTATAGATCACCAAAGTGCATTCTTTAGGAAATGCTTTGTTACTCGGTCAAGCACACACAGACTATTGCACACAACTGCATACATGAATTGCCGATATTCACTGATTTTAATCATATATAAAGAGAACAGCAGCGACATTTGTAGGGCCTATTAAGTAGCATTGAACTCACTACAAACCACGATAATGTATGTCGCAAATTGTTATATGTAACCGGTCTCTCTAACCTTAGTGTATCAAGAAGATTGGGGTTTCGGATCGTTATCAATATTCTTCCCAATAATAATATGTAAACGAACGATACAATTAACAACACAGTAAATAGCAGTAAATAATGCAAGTGTACTTAACCAAGTTGACCAAGGTGCTGTACCAAAACCGAGATAACAGTTTGATGATCTTATAATTAAAGACGCTCTAATGTCAGAAAACATTCCCCGGCCGGTGTTCTTAGGCGTGGGGGAAACGTCAGTACTGAATCATGGGATTCTGCTGTACAGCTTTCACACAAAGGGAAAATCTCTGATTGGTCGAACTGACGTGGACACAGCTGATAGATGTCGTCATTTGAGCTGAGCAGAACAAAGAACCAAGGCTCCGTGCAGAGGCTCCACGTGTACAGCTCAGCTATTAGCTTTCGTCTTAGTAACTACACTGTTCCAAGAGTATTTCGGCTTTTGCGTCATGGAATTGCGGATTATGTCCGCTAAAGTACACATACAGAAGAAATTACTTTTATGTCCTCTAAAACACCAGTACAGTAAGGACACGGCCCTTTTATGCCTGGTAAACCAACTACAGAGTACTTCACGGGGAAAATAACCGGCTAATTACGCAAAAGCCTTTACACATGAAATTTTTTTATATGATAGATCAAGGATGGGGCAACAAATGAAAATAAACCTGCACTTCTAGGTGGCGCTGCAAATTTATGTTAATTTTTACGTTTGTTATAAATAGTATTACATTTTATTAACTAAATATTTCAAAACGTTGTCTGATACTTTTATGCAGGGTTGCTTTGTAAACCCCACATAAATTGCGCAAAAAATTAATTGCTAATTAAAATCTAATTGCATAAAAATTGTAGAAGTAGTAGGGTTTTGAAGTTGACAATTTCCTAAAAAAATATTTGGAGATAATCAACCTTTCCTTATACATAGTAATAGTAATTTCAATAGGAATCCCTAAATGGAAATTGTTAGAACTTGAAAACTAAAAGAGCTATTAAATAGAGGTTTTCAGATTTGGAACACCATTTTATCGTGCATTATAATTGATCATAAAAATAATTGCGAATTATTTTTGACCAAAATTGTGTACCCCACTTAACTAATTTTAAATATTGGAATGTGCAGACAGAGTTACAAAACGAGTCATATTTGAAATAATAGTAGTAGCTTTGATATAGTAGTACATATAGCAGGTCTATAACGTATACACTACAAGTAGTAAGGTAAACAACTTAAATGAAACAGCGTCTGCCATAGTCTACCATGTTAAAGAATTTGCCGAACGGCTCTTGCCCCGCCTACTTACTATGATTACCATTGTGTCAACCTACCCACTTACTATGGTTTCCATTGTGCATATGTAACATATGTCACCACTGTGTATATGTGACATATGTGGTATAAGGCTAGTCCACAGACGGAAGTAATTTAATTAATTCGTGTCTACCAGTTGGCGTTTGACCTTGAACCGCAATAGGTAAAACCCAATATAGTAAGTGGGTTGCAAACGTTTGTTATATAGTCTTTAAACTATTTACAGACGCAACAAATAAAAAAGGTGAATAAACAGACTAACGGTGGCTACCAATATTGCAATTCTACAGTTATTGCCAAGCAATAAGTTGTGGGGGCGAGCCGCGAGGTGAGAATAAGGTATTTATAATATTATTTTTAATTTGATTATTCTACTTATATGGGGAGGGGGCGAGCCGTGAAGTGTGTGAAGGCATATAGGTGTCACCGGCGAGTTACCTTATCGCCGTCTGTCGCCACCATAAATTGTTGATTGCTAATAACTCAGTTATTTCGTGATTTGATGAAAAAATGGGGCGAGCCATGAAGCAAGTGAAGCCTTAGCATATGGGTTAAGGTTATAGTATTTATAATATTATTTTAATTTGATTATTCTACCTATGGGGCGAGCCATGAAGTGAGTGATAGCATCGAAGTAAGGTTATTGTATTTATAATATTATTATTTTAATTTGATCATTTACTTATATCCGTCACCGCTTTATTTAAAAATTTATCCCACCACCTCACCCGCTTATCCCGCTATCACCATCCGCCCAATCTTCTTCCTCATCCTCAGCATCATTACTGCCACCACCATCACCCAGCATCTCCATCATTCCTTCCAACATAATAATTCTCTCCTCCATCACTTTCTCCCGCACACATCTCTCTGCCTCCCGCGCTCTCCTATCCCCCTCCGCCTCCATTTCTAACGTCCAATCTTCTCCCCACGTGCTGTTCTTCCTCGCCTCTTCCTCCCTATAATGTTTCTTTTTTATCTCCTCCCACTCATTCCTTGGATTTAATAATCTTTCTAGCCGCGCTTCTTCTCTCTCCCTCACATACATCGCCACCAATATCTCTTCGTTCTCCTTCGCTACATCCTCATCTTCCTCCTCTTCCTCCACATCCATATCCACTTCATCCACCACAAGCTCATTTTCTCCCAACATATCCACGTATAATAAATAAATAAATGTGTATAATAATAATAATGTATAATACTATAAATAAATAAATTTATATAATATTTATTTCAATCGATAATTCATTATACCAACTAATAATTTACCACCACAAAATAATAATAATAATTTAACCATGTCTGTAAAAGCCTTTGCTGAATTGCCCCGTTATTTTTATTATCTTTTACATTAAAATACTCTGTAGTTGATTTAATAAGTGTAAGAGACCGTATTATTGCTGTATCGGTGTTTTTAGAGGATCTAAGACCTATTTCCTCCGTATGTGTACTGTGAAAGGCATATTTTATGATTCTATGGCAATTCGTGACGCAAAGGGGTGATAGCTACTCTTGAACAGTAGTTACTATGACTACGGTTAACAGCTGACATTCATACGTGTTGATTTCCTTTGTTCTACGGCGTCTCTCAGTTCAGTCAGCCAATTAGAGCGTTTTTGTGGCTCCTTGTACAGAAAATTTCCGAGAAATGACGCAATGCCTATGTGCAGTGTTTACATTCAGTCCTGAGCCAAAGAAAGAACGGCTTGGAAGTATTTTGTGCTTTACTGTTTTTAGTCTTACACTAGTAGGTTTAATTATAAAGGGCATATATCCTTTAACGACTACCTGACTCATGGAATCACTGCTGACTGATCATACATGCTGACTGCTGAAACATTGCAAACTCATAACAATCAGTGTTCAGTTGTTGTTTTATACTGCTATTTACTGTCAGTTCTTCATAATATGGTTGATGAATTATTATATTTGGAATAACGATAAATAACCCCGAAACCCAATATTCTTGATATACCGAAGGTAAGAGAGAAAGGTTACCAATAACGATTGTGACTTATGTTAAAGTGGTTTGAAGTGAATCTAATGTTATTTGATAGACCCTACATGATTCAGTCTGTGTTCCTTTTATATGTGACTAAAATCAGTGAAGATTGGCAGATTAGTGTGCAGTATTGTGCAGCATTGTGTATGAGTGAGTCTGTTAAAGAAGCAATTCCTAAAGAATGCGCCATATATGTGAATTATAATTAAGCCATATCGTTGTGAGTAGTTTAAGTCATAACTCTGTTTATATAGATAAAGCGCCACGTCCTAAAGGAACTGTTAATATTCCCGAAGGTGAATAATATTGTCAGAGATTATATAATACTGTCAGTCGAATAATACATTAGGCTTACATAGCAATAAAATTAAACCGTCGAACCCAATCTCCCGGGAATCTCCAGCGGGTGAATGGTCGCGCACGGATTGGTTTCGACTAGTGTAGTGAATCAAATACTTGTCATAGACTAAAAACTGATTTAATATCTAGAAGACATCTTAATTTGGTGGGTTAAACTGCCAAAGGTCTGAAAGCGCGAACATTAAAGGATATAGCTTCTTTATTGCAGTAAGCAATAAAGTTGAAAGTACCGGTCAACCGGTAAACCTGAACAGTACACCTGTAGGTCAGTAGGCCCAACCGCTAGAACCGGTACTGCCGTATAAGTACACTAGTATTATTCGATTTGATTGTTGTATACCGGTAGGCTGTTTAAGAGATTAGGGACTGTACACCCCTTGTTTCTTTTGGAGCTTACTTATTTCTGTCAGTTTTATTTATTTGTAGGCCAGTATTGAACAGAAGGCGTGTAAACCTGATCAGATTGTACAGACAATTTGTAGGCTGAGCTGTTGTCTGATTGCTGTTAAGTCTGAACGGATTACAGTGTGTGTAGAGCACTTGTCCGATTAAGTACGGTTAGGAAGTAGGGGCAGCCAATGCGGTAAGGTAAACCCCCAACTAAAGAATAAGTCGCACTACTGGGTTAGAGCGCATACTCCCTAATCATTTCGGAGTCTGCATGTCCTGTGGTTTATTTAGGCTTGAGAGTAGTCTGCCATCGTTTAGTCTGTACTTTGTTTGTGTAAGTCTGTACGGGTAGCGTATAATTTTATTTAAATAATTTGTAGGCTGGATAGTTGTCTGGCTGTTATTAGGTCTGAACGGATTGCCGCGTGTGTAGATCATCTGTCCGATTAAGTACGATTAGGCAGTAGGGGCAGCCAATGCGGTAAGGTAAACCCCCAACTAAAGAATAAGTCGCACTACTGGGTTAGAGCGCATACTCCCTAATCATTTCGGAGTCTGCATATACCGTAGTTTGTTTAGGCTTGATAGTAGTCTGTCAGTGTTCGGTCTGTATTTTGTTTGAGTAGTTTGTACGCGTAGCGTAATATTTATTATTCAGAGTTTATGCGATTATTCGCAACATTCAAGTCCCCAAGTTTGTTCCTACAGTAATTGTGTTTGTTATACATACCGCTATAGTTAAATTAACCTCGGTACTACACGGGCTGCTTGGCGTAGGTAAAGACTGGTGATTTTGTGCATCGGTCACTCCAGCAGATGCCGTGGTTCTTTTAGCTGTTCAAGTATATTTAATTACTGATTATCTGTTGTACAAGTACTCGTACCTAATTTAGGGTTTAGTGTACAGTGCTTTCCGAGAATAATTAGTGTAGGCATTATATTTGTGTTGTAAAGTGGTTGATAGGCACATTCGATTAGCTCTATTAACTTCTAGGTAGGAACACTCCGTGATACATAACGTAGAACCTATAGCGATACGGCTATAGGTCGTCAGGCGGTGGTATTTTCCTATCTAGACAACGCAGTGTATTTACTACTACTTATTATTTCAAAACACCGTAGTACCCTGTCCGTGTAATAACCAGTTTTCTAACCCTTTGTTAGGCTGGTTTGTAGACTTCTTGTAAAATTACCCTAAAAAATTCGTATTTTGTGTTTTTTGTAAATTTTTGTGTTTATTTAGAGATTGTAATCTCACCCGAATTGTACGTAATTTGTAGTATTAAGTAACTTAGGTAAATTAGAATTATTTGTTTTAGTGTCTTATAAGTAACACTTCATTGAAAGCGCACCGCTTTGTGTAGTGATTACTCCCCAGAAATAATAACATTTATTTCAAACATTGACAAAACCCACTAAAACGGGTATATATAATATTATAAATCAAATCTAACGATTTATAAATCGTAGGCCTACCATACAACCATTAGGTCTCAATATCAGTTGGATTACTGCTCAAATAACGGTAATAAAGTAAGTAAAGTAACCAAGTAACCCTAAAAATTCAGAAATTCAATTATTTAAAATAATTGATATACCGGTATTTACGATAGGCCTATTATCTTTATTTCTATAAATTTCGGCTGAAATTATACCGGTACTTGTAATTAATTCTAGTTGTAATTATACTTATATATATACACTATAAGTGTAAACTGCATACCGGTATTTACGATAGGCCTATTATCTTTATTTCTATAAATTTAGGCTGAAATTATACCGGTACTCTGTAATAAATTCTAGTCCAGAATTATATATACTACAAACTGTAAGCTGTATACCGGTATTCTAATATATTATATATATATCACGCTACACTGAGTAGCAGTAACGGTAATTAATTACTAGGCTAGCAGTTCATACTGAGTTACTAGACTTACTCAGACTGTAATACAGCAGTAGACATTCAACGGTATACATAGTCATGTCTGATACTAAGCAGAACCTGTCAGACAGTTTATTAGATGTAACTATCTGCGACTCAGATAGAGACGTACAAACGTCTGGTCGTAAATCCAGTTCACCTCCCACTGTGAGGAAGGTCATCCCTCCAGTAGTAATAACAGAACCTAGGCTGGTCCAACATCGTAGGTCTATCATAGGCACTCGAGCTCAGGTCAAGCGGGACCAAAAGGCAGCGGAACAGCAACAACCCGCTAGTCAAGAACTTATTCCTCAGCGGCCCAGCAGCTCCAGTAGTGAGGATACTGTAGAGCTGACACCCGAGAGCGGAGCAGAGATGACGGATGCGGTTTATACGGATCCCCTTCTCATCCTTCCTGCAGCCGTGCTCGCTGGGTTATTGATCGCGGTGGAAGAACACCAGATCGATTGGGCGAGAAGTCAACGGTCAACTAGAGATAGCTACGCGGGATACACGAGTGAAGAACTGAAGTCTATTGTCGAGTCGCAATGGAACTTCCCCGGACCCGGACTCCCGTTTGATTTATCAGAAGCTGCCTGGGAAGACATACACCGGATGGGAGTAGCCAAGGAAACCATCGATCCAGCTGTATGGAAGAGGTCCGCAGCCGGATACGCCCAGGGATTCTTCAGCTCTATGGAGCGAGTAGAGAGACAACTGTTTCAACAACCTCAAGGACCTCAAGAGCAGGGACAGCTGCTTTATCAAGTTAGAGAAAGAGTTCTGCGGATTAGACTAATCTTATCCGCCTTTGAGGAGGCTTCTAAAAGAAAACAAGACACGTCGTTGCAAGTTGCCGTAAAGACTTGGTTTCAACGGGTGAGTCGCCAGGTTCAAGGAGCAGCTCAGTGGAAAGCTCAGTTGGAGGAGCGCTCAACCCATGGAGAATCAACAGACGCTACTTTTTCCCAAGTGGAAAGTGAAGCGACGGCAGAGAAACCGCATAAGAAGGATGCCATTGACATCTATCTGTCAGACTATCAGCGTTTTTTAGGAGATGACGAGTTGAGGAGAAGGCTGGAGGGACTTAGCCCTAACAGCGAAGGAGCCAAACTTGTGTTAGATGCAATTGATGTGGATAGGTTAGCGGCGAACCAAGCTAAATTCGATGAACAACTCCGCATCGCCAAGGTTCAAGAAGAACAAGTAAAGAAAAAACGTATAGAAGATAGAAAGACAGCAGCAGCGGCAGTGGCAGCGGCAGAAGCGGAAAGAAAGGCAGCAGAGGCAGCGGCAGAGGCAAAAGCGGCAGCTGCAGCAATAAAAGCGGCAGCGGCAGAGGCAAAAGCGGCAGCTGCAGCCGTAGAAGCGGAAAGGAAAGCGGCAGCGGCAGAAGCGGAAAGAAAGATGGCAGTGGCAGAAGCAGAACGGAGGGCATCTGAAGAGACAACCCAACTAGAGTTGGAAAATCTTCAAGAGAGGCAAGATAACTTTAATAAACAGTTAACAGCTAGTAATATGCAGATGATGAATCGATCTACTCCCAAACGACAAGGTTATACATCATCTGAGGAAGGCGATACCACCGACACTGAAGGCGGAGGAAATCGATCCCGCCTAAGCAGACGTAAAAGAACATTCCACCGTCAGAAATTGCCTGATTTGCCTCCAGCTGTTAGAAGGCAACTAAATAACACCAACTTAGGTAGTACAGAGCCCACAGACCAAATAATTAAAATAGAAAGACTCCCTACGATAGTAGATGAGCCTGAAATAATTAGGCCTGTTCTTGAAATCACCCCTTCGGTGATAGACACACATGTGCTCCCTGAAACTACCTCTAAATTCCCTCTGCATAGCACTAAGCTACCTGTGCCCCGCAGAACTGCCCAAGAGACAGTTCAGGTCCTGGACCCCGAGCGAAATATTCACAATTTGTCGCCCGTTGTCCCTCGTCCGCCC